>CM031616.1:4889506-4959308 GCA_018398815.1 Conus ventricosus
TGCAAATTAACTGATTGGTAAAACGTTCATAGGGCGAGATGACCATGCTGATGGCACTCTATATTATTTATTGGTGGATTTAAATTTAGTTAGTGGGTTTACAAGCCTGACTTGAAAGCCATATGATTCGTCTACTGCAATGGTTAGTAAACTGAAGTCTAAAGATTTGGGGTTATAAAACGCTCCTACATTGTAAGTGGCACTTTCGTTATATTTAAAAGGTTCCATTTTTTAAAATAGTTTTTTAAATAGTTAAGAGAATGTAAATATGTTGGTTCAAGACCACCCATCTTATTTTGCATGAACCCCCCCCCCCCCCTTTTTCACATACAAATCACGTCCATCACATATCAGTTTTGGTCAAAATTGACACCTGTTTCACAAAAAAATTATAATCCAAAAACCTCTAAAATCGACGTAATCGTTAATTAAAACGGGGTTTCCGTGCAGAATAGGATTTGGTGATCGTGAACCCGCATATTTACATTCTCTCCAGGAACATAAAAATAAGGGTTTAATCAACTAGGCCAAGTGATCACAAAGATCACTTGACTGAGTTTACTGCACTGCTTTGTAGGCCAAAAAAGAACTGTGATCACTTAACCTAGTTTACTGCACTGCTTTGACATGAGCGTTCTGACAGGAACGTTGGACCTAGTTTACTGCACTGCTTTACCTGAGCGTTCTGACAGGAAACGTTTGACCTAGTTTACTCTTTTTCCAACTGGCTTTACCTATACACCGTTAAGATTAATATATATACTGTGCAAACTGAAGCTTTATAATTCTATGGTGCATAAAGTGTAACTGTTATTAAAATTGGTTTTTACTCAAGCAGAATATTTTTAAAGGTTAAACAACAACTGTGCTTTAAAGTACTTTTTAGTAGCTACTTTGTACAATATTCATATTAAACGCTTTAGCAAATTAAACACAAAAACACAACTTTTAATAATCAATTATCTCTTACTGATCTATAAATAGATAATTTATTCAGGAAGTCAATTACATTTTATACATAATTAAAGGTAGATAAATCACTTTCATTATCATTGTTTTGCTTATTTTGATTGTTAATGATTACTATGTGCTTGTGTTAATAACGAAGACAGAAATCAATACTAGACAACTGTTTCCAGAGAGCGGGAAAACCCGGACTAAGCCTCACCAGCCTATTGATCGTTTAGCGGGGCGCGTATTGCAGAGCGCTTTACAGGCACATGCCGAGGCTTACTTATTTTTTAATTGACGTTTATATTCTTGGTTTAAAAAATGAAGGCTGAAGTAGCTACAGAACTTATTAATATACTTTACGAGTTGGATTGGTAGAGAGAAGCCGATAAAGATCAGTTAAAGAACAGGTTTGAAGAATTAATTACTGATTTTCTTTAATCGAATAGACATGCGAGAAAGTGTAGTAGAAGTTGTTAGTAAAATACCAGATTCTTAGCCTCAACCAATTATAAAGTTGTTTGCTATTTTAGTTGATAATATAGCTCTTGAAGATGTTAATCTGACTGTTTCTACCACCCCTGAAGGAGTAGCTATTCGCTTTAATGAAGATTAGGTTTTACGATTAGAAAAGACTATAAATAACAGTTGAATTTACAATTATTTTTTATTTATTTTAGATTAAAAAATGGCTGTCGAACTCAGTGAATCTTATTTAAAGAATTGTAATGAACTATTTGACGAAACAATGAAAGTATTAAACATTGATTTGAGTGAATTTGGGTTTGAGAATGATGTAAACAATATAATAAAAGATCATAGTGAACTATTTAACGAAGCAATTAAAGTGATGAACATTGACTGTAGTGATTCAGAAAAAGCTAAAATATTAGTAGGTGTTATTGTAAGGTTAACGTGTCTTGAAGTGTTGCAACGCTTAGGTGAAGAATAAAAGCGCGTTTTAATTACTTTTATATACATTTATTTTTTAATTTACGTAAATATTGTGGCTTTAAAAATGACGACCACAAGTAAATTCGAGGATGGAAAACTATATACGATGGAAGAAATATTTAGCAGCGACAAACAATTAAGCAATACGTTTAGCGAAGTAGACATGGACATCATTAACCCCTCGAACGTTCATGAAAGCATGGCACATGCTATCTCTAAAATCCCAGAGTCTCTTCAACGCGAACCGCCAGTAAAAGTGTTGTTGGCTGTTCTGATTGATTATATAACGCCTGATGATACTAACATACCAGTCTGGGTTTCAACAAGGCAGAATGAAGTTATTAACTATCGCGACTTTAATTCTGACTGGGCTGATTACATGCTTACACAGTTTAACCATGCAAGTGAGGAGGCAAAGTTAAGGGGTTCTGGATGGTCTGAAGGGACAGTCCTTGAAATCAGACTAAGACAAACAAAGTTCTATCCTATAGTCGGCAATTCTTACATTTCTCTTCCAAAAGAGTTAGTTTTAAAACGAGCAGTCTTAAACATAAAAATCCTGACAACAGTGTTTTATGTGGTGTGTTTTAGCGCACTTACATCCTGTTAAAAATCATGCAAAAAGAGTTTCCAATTATAAACAATATAAGCAAGAGCTGAACTTTGATAACATAACTTTTCCAGTAAGTATAGAAAGTATATCTCAGTTTGAAGAGCAAAACAAGCAATCACTGTAAACGTATACACATGGTCTGTAGAAGCCAATCTAGTGCCTCTAAGGTTTTTCTCCAACGCCCCCACTTTAGGCGGGCCACTTAACAAACATGTAGACTTGATCCTGTTTAAGGATAGTACAAAGAGTCATTATGTATTAATCAGAACAATAAGCAGACTTATGGTTTTTACATCAAAGCATCCAGCTAAAAAAGAGATTTGTAGAAGATGTTTGCTCAGATTCCTACTATAGAATCAACTGACAAGCATAAGAAACATTGTAAAAGTTTTGTAGACTGTAAAACCCGAACTCCTCACCCTAAACCAGGGTCTAAGTTAGTTTTAAAGAATGTACACAAAATGCAAATGAGTCCATACGTGGTTTATGCTGACTTTGAATCGCTCTTACCACAGTACTATGGTCCACAACAGCAAGAACAAAAACAACGTTATTAACCCACCATCAGATCTGTTCTTATGCGTTTATTGTTGTTAGGTCAGATGGGGCACACACACGCCCAGAGATTTACAGAGGCCCCAACGCAGCTAGTAGATTCTTAGAGCAGATGAAACAACTTCGCAATCAGTTATCCAACCAACTAATCTTTCAGACATTGTTATGACTCCTGAAGGTCAAGAACGTTATGACTCATCTACAAACTGTTGGATTTGCGGCTTAGAACTAACACCTAACAGTAAAGACGTGACAGTGAGAGACCACGATCACATTACTGGCAAATTCAGAGGGGCCACGCACAACAATTGTAATCTTCAACTTAAAGGGTTGACCCCAAAAAATGGAAACTGCCTATCTTCTTTCATAACCTACGAGGCTACGATTCTCATTTTATCATGCAAGCAGTGACTTCTGAATAAGAGGGTTACTTGCATTTCACAATCTTCAGAAAAGTACATGACTTTTACTATTGATTGTTTATCCTTTTATGACTCAGCCCAACATCTGATGGGGAGTTTGGATAAGTTAGCAGGATCTCTACAAGACTTTCCAATCACTAAACAATATTTTGACGCCTCTTTAGTGCGTAAAGGAGTTTATCCTGATGAATACATGAACTCGTGGGACAGGTTTGATGACGACTCACTCCCCCCTAAAGGCGCTTTCTTTCTAGTCTTAGAAACAAAGATATAACTGACTTGAATATGAAACGCACAGAAAGCCTGGGCAGAATTACACTGTGAACAATGGGGGATTATCATGATCAATATTTATGGCCGACGTATGTTTATTGGCAGACGTCTTTCAGAATTACAGAACTACATGCATGAAACATTACAGCTTAGACTCATCACATTACATCTCTGCGCCCAGCCTTTCTTGGGATGCTTTCTTAAAGTCTACAAACATCCAGATTGACTTAATTTCTGATCTGCCCACACTTCAGATGATTGACGACGGTCTAAGGGGAGGTATTAGCATGGCCTCACATCCTTACTGCAAAGCTAACAACAAATATTTAGACGATTATGATCCCACTAACCCATCCAACTATTTAATGTACTTAGACGCTAACAATTTGTATGGGTGGGCCATGAGCCAACCGCTTCCATTACGTAACTTTAAATGATAAAAGGGCCTCATGATGTTAACACTGTTTTAGGTATGTTGTCACAGCTTATGCCTGATAACCCAGCAGGACTAATCTTGGAAGTAGACTTAGAATATCCTAAAGACTTACACGACCTCCACAACGATTACCCCCTAGCCGCAGAAAGATTAAAGATGAGTCCTATCGAACCGCCTAAACTTGTTCCCAATCTTATGCACAAAACTAAGTATGTGTGTCATTACAGACTGTTACAGTTTTACCTAAGACACGACTAAAACTGACAGCCGTTCACAGAATAATTATCTGTGACCAAGAGCCCTTTATGAGGCATACATCAAGAAGAACACTGATCTTAGAACCCAAGCCACTGATGCTTCAGAAAAAGACTTCTTTAAACTGATGAACAACAGCTGTTTTGGCAAACTATGGAAAATCCACACAAACGTAAAGATGTGAAATTAGTTACAAAAGAAAACCAAGCAATTAAGTTTGCCTCTAAACCCAACTATTAAGACTTTTGGACAAGCCAGTGTTTATCGGCTTCACCGTATTAGAGTTGTCGAAGTTATTGATGTTAGAATTTCTGTACGACTACTTTAAACCACTGTACCCAGAAGTAAGAGTACTTTACACAGACACTGACTCTTTTATTCTAGATGTCCCAACAGAAGACTTCTATAAGGATTTAGAAACAGAAGTAGCTCAAGGAACTGATGGTGGTACGACACATGCGACTATCCTAAAGACAGTCCTTTACATTCAACTGTAAACAAGAAAGTAATTGGAAAGATGAAGGATGAACTTAATGGGACAGTTATAAAAGAATATGTTGTTTGCGGTCAAAGATGTATAGCGTTGCCAGCCAGACTTCTGTAATGATGAAGGCTAAAGGCATAAGTAAAGAAGTTGTCAAAAAAATATAACTCACGATAACTACAAGCAAGCTCTCTTTGAGAACAAAGTATTTTATCACACAAATGTTAACCTGCGCTCTACTCTCCATCAAGTAAACACAACTGCTGTTAACAGAAAATCGCTAGTCTCTAACAATAACAAGAAAACTTACGTCAGTCCTGAGTTTTCATATGCTGTAGGACATTGGAGAACTTTAAAAGATTAACTTTACTGACTTGGCTTGTACTTAACTTAAGAACTAACTAGTACTTAACTTAAGAACCTATCAAGAACTTAACTTAAGAACCTAACTAGTACTTATTTAAGAACCTAACTAGTACTTAAAACAAGAAATTAATTTTTTTGTACTTTACTTGTAATTTACTTGCACTTAACTTAAAAAGTACTTTCTATAACTAACTTAACTTGTACTTTATTTAGTTCTTAACTTGTACTTTATCTAGTTCTTAAAAACTATTCCATAGAAAATGGGTCTACAACAGGAGGTTGCACTTTTTTTTGCAGAAGTTGGTTCTTCTTCTTTTACTGGGTTGTGGGTGTTTGTAACTTTGCTGTTAAGTATGGCGTTAGACATTTGTATGCTAAAACTCCCCGCCAACAACAACAGCAGCCAATACATAATAATACATCTTATCGTTGTTTGTGATTGTGCTGTTGTTAATTGGGTTGTTCTTGCTGGTGGTGATGTTGTATTACTATCTAATAATTTTTGTTTTGTTGATTGGTTTGCTTTTGCAGTCTGTGCCATTCAGCTAGTCTATGACCGGCCGCAACACGTCCAGGATTTTTAGTCTTAGTAACATTACTCACTTGTGGTACATTCACTTGTGGGCTCACTTGTTGCACATTCTGTTCCTGCGGATTGTCCTGCGGCGTCTTCTTCTCCTGATCGCTCTTTTTTTTTTATTGCGATTACATTTAATATAATCAAAATTAATATGATTAAAAGTAATTAATCCCATGATGAATGGGCATAACATCGTCCCAAATCTGTAATACATGTCACATGCAAGAGTTTCTAGTGACTTGTTTAAAACCGGATCTTGTGATAAGTCATATTTTAAATCTTTTTCTGAATCAACCAGCGCCATCATACTTACTAACTTAGCATATAAACTAATCATTGTCTGGCCCACTGATCTAACCATTTTTTTACCCTAGCTGTGCTTCGTACCTAGCATAGTACTTCTCAACGTCTGATGTAGACAGTTGTTGGATCTTTTCAATACTTAGTTCAGTGCCTAAATACTGTTTAGTTTTTCCACAAGCGACCAGAGAGTATACCGTAAAGTACCTTGTAAGCGCCCAGTATCGAGTAAACGCCCACCCCCCATTTGGGGGTTAAAACCGTGCACAGGGTACAGTACCTTGTAAACGCCCATCCCCAACTTTATATTTTTGAAGCCAAGGGAGATAAAAAAAAATTAAAAATCTCCTTTACTTTGAGTGACTTCCCTTCAATTATTGACTGGCCTCCCTGTCACGCAAATCTAGTCTAGATTGCAGCTGTATGATCAACGTGAATGTGTAAAAAATGCCGCGAAACAAGTCGTATACAGTTGAGTACAAACTTTCAGCCTTACGGTATTTAGATAATGATGCTAATGGCAGTGTTTCACAAACAGCTCGAGAATTTGGAGTTGACAGGAAAAGAATCCGGGAATGGAGAGAAAATCGTGATGCTCTCTTGCTGCACGAGTCTGGACAGGAAAAGAAAAAACGCAAGCTGCATCGTGGCCGAGCGATTAGATCTGACGAAGTTGACCTTGGCGTGTTGGAATTTCTTGATCAAGAACGGACTGAAGGACGTGTTGTCAGGAACAAGGACTTGATGAGGAAAGCAATGCAAATTGCCGGTGGCCTTCAACTTGATGGATTTTCCGCTTCAACAATGTGGTTGAAACGATGGAAGAAACGACACGGTGTCTCTTCACGCCGTGGAACATCTACAAATCAGAAAGTGCCTGCTGACTTTGAACAGCAGCTGTTTGACTTTCGACGTGCGGTTTTGCGGCTCAGACATCGCCACATGTACCCTTTATGGGACATTATGAACATGGATCAAACCATGGTAAGATTTGATATGGTACCAAAACCCTTCAAGGATGGTGTCCGAGACTGTTGGGTCGAATGGATGACGCAAGTAAGGCCTCCAACTGCAGCCGGCAACCTCAGGCAGCCAACAAGGCAGGACGTGATCACCTGGGTAAGCCAAGCATGGGACAGGGTGAGCCCAGACACCATTGTCAAGGCTTTCCTGAGATGTGCGATCTCCAATGCTCTGGACGGGTCCGAAGACGACCAGACACTGGAATGGTTTCCTGATGACATCGCAGCTTTCCTGCCGAATGCAGCTGAGGAGTCCAGTGACAGTGACAATGATGAGGAAGAGGACGAGTTGCAAAATTCTTCCGAGGCAGACGCAGACGAAGGGAGTGACTTTGATGGTTCAGGGAAGATAATTGAACAGGACAAAGTGATCATGTGATGTATAAAAGAAGTTTATTCTTCTAGTCAGGGCACAGAAGTTCACTGGTTGTGCTTATTCAGTGAATGTAACATGAATGTAACATGTAACATGGTAGTTTTCTTTCGTGTTTTTGTTTCTTTAGTGACATTTCACAGGCTGAATGAAAGAAGCATGCTGCCTACGAGAAATGTAACCACAAACAGTGGTTTTGCTTTCATGGACAAAAACTGTTTCGATGAAAGAAAGAAAGAAGAAAAACTGGATTTAGACAAATCGTTTTATTTTGAGTTAAAAGCTTTTTTTATAAACTTTGCAAGACAGCTTAGTTTTGGTGTTTTTTGTTTCTTTTAGTTTGGTTGGTTGATGGGTTGTTAATGTGAGTCCTTTCCTTCTCGTAAACTGTTCTCTCTCTCTCTCTCTCTCTCTCTCTCTCTCTCTCTCCTCTCTCTCTCTCTCTCTCTCTCTCTCTCTCTCTCTCTCTTCTCTCTCTTCCCCTTTTGAACATACATGCATGCAAACACACTCGCATGCAATGCACACACTTAAAGCACACACATTCATCTCTGGTGTGTACAAAGGATGTGAGAGAGAAAGACGGAGTGGCAACACAATTGGGACATGATTTTTAGAAAAGTGCCGATTTTTAGAAAGTGCTGCTCGTGCATAGGGTGCACTACCTAGTAAACGCCCACCCCCAACTTCAGACCCCATTTTGTGCACATGGGGGGTGGGCGCTTACAAGGTACTTTACGGTAATCTTTCTTTATGGCAGTTGTCTACGGAGTAGTCTGCTTGCTCCTCACACTTTAATAGTTCGTCACAATCCATTTTTAAAAACAATAAAAAAATAACATAATACTTTTAAAACCATGAGTTTAACGCTGGTTAATTATGCAGTACCTGTTGTTGGTGTTATAGTTTATTCAACCCTTGCAAAATGTTTGTTAGGAATAAAACCGCCCAACATGGGAAAGATAGAAGATTCGCCAAAACTAGTTGCAACCTTATTTTTAGCTTAGCAACAAAAGATTATCTGATTAAAAAGCACATAGACAGCCTTTCGTATTATGATTATTTTAATTATTTTTTAGTTCATAAAAAGATGAGTGAAAAAAAGATTATTAATACGATTTACCACTCTGCTGTGATTAGCGGTCTTAGTATAGGCTATAGTGTGTTAGCAAAAAACATGTTTAAAATGAAACCGGCGGATCTAGGAAGGTTAGACATTGAGGATGTTGTTAAGGTTATAGTTGTAATTACTGCAGGGATTGCGTCAAAAGACTTTCTTGTTACACAGGGAATTATCCCAGAAAATATTAGTGCATAGAAAGATTAATTCATAAGAAAATAATTTATAAAAAGATGGCGGGAGTAGTTATGATGGTAGGAGGAGCTATTGTTAATGCTTTGGCCTTCTCTGGAAGCAATTATATGTTTAGTAAATTGAGGTCTGACTGATGAAGAAAGAGCAAGGCATAACAAAGCAATAGAAGATTTAGCCAAGGCAAGAGACGCTTACGAGAAAAGACGAATTGCTCACTTAGACTTTATTAATAAAAAGTTAAGAGAACAGGGTCATGCAGAGCACACATTTACAGACGTTGATGAGGCAATGAATGAGTATTACTTAGTGACAGGAAAGAAGTTTCTAACATCGCCACCGCCAGAACTGTCTGACTTTTATGAACCATCAGAAGAACAGAAAATAGCAGAAATTGGTTTTATTGTGGGTGCTATGGGAGCAATCTATATTCTTGCACAAACAATCTAAAAAAACAATTAAAAATCCAATTAAAATACAGTCGTTCTTATGGACAAGTACAAAATATATTATTCTCCTAAAGGGTATTGGAAAGGAAAGGCTGCTATTGAAAAACTGAGTAAAGCTGCTAGAGTGTCTGAATCAGATGCGAAAGACTGGCTTTCAAAACAGGCAATTTGGCAAATATATTTGCCTGCCCCTAAAAGATCGTTTGTTCGTGAAGAGCTGCAAGTTGTCCCGCCAAACACAGTAGGCTAACAAAAAAAATAGTATTTATTTTTTGTTAAACTTATTTTTTTGGTCTATTTTGGGTTTAACCGATCGCGTGTTTGTTTTTCAATGTTTCGTTTAATTGCATCAGCGTCTACCTGTCGTGAAGTAAAAGTCTTTCTCCACTCCTTTTGAAGTTCAATTTTTTTACGTCTGTAATCCTCACCATCGGCCATAAGCTTCTGAAATTCTTCGTCTGTAATGTTTTCATCCTGTAATGATTTGCTTATTCTTAATCTTAATGAACAAAGTTTTGCTGATGCTAGGGCCACAATGGCAGTGTGCTTTTGTAATTTAGGGGTTAATTTTTTTAAAACAGCACTTACAATCATAGACATGGCGCCCAAACCTAAACCAAGACCCCCTAATGCTAAAGAGGCTGGCGCTCCAACCCCAGTAGCTAAAACAGCAACACTAGACCCAGCACTTACGCTAGCTACAGCCGATGAGCCAGTAATTACATAAGAAAGAGTATTTAAAGCTTTAGCATATTTCTTTCTAGTAACTCTATACTTATCCAAGTCGCTTTCTATTTCCTTTGAAGTTCAGTTATTTGCTTTAACCTGAACTGTTGAACCTCCATTTTTAAATAAGATTATTTTTTAAATTAATCTTGTACATATCTTCTTATTAATCCTTCGGGCAGCACTTCATTAACAGAGTAAAACGCAATAAAATCAACATACTTAAGGGAAAATAAAGTCGAGTACTGTTAGTTTGTCTTTGTCAACAATCACAGTAACCTTGTCAGATGATACAAGGTGGTTTATTTTCATCCCCGTTTTTAGTAATTGCAATACTGAACCTAAGAGGAGCATCCAAGTTTTCAGCCTTTATTTGTACTCCTCTGATTAACGCATGTTCTGGCAAACTAGTATCGCCCTCCCTAGGAGTAATAAATAAGCGAAAAAGCATCGTCATTGTCTAGGTAGTGATTCTAGCGTTGGGGTAAATTTCTAAACGACAGTGTCGCCCCCACTTCAGCTAAGGACTTCTTTCTCTGTAGTTATATTCAGAACCCTGCCTAATTATTTCAATCTGTTTTTTCTGTTGTGTTCCTGGAACTAGGCTAACAAGATAGGGGCCCGCATTTAAGGCTTTTCTAAAATTGTTGTTTTATCATAGAATACATTAGGGCTTCGTAGTTTCAAACTTTAAATTCCAAGCAATTTCAGGAAGCAACGCCCAAGCATACTCTCTTTTATGAAGTTTGTATTCATGTTTGCCAAAATCGTTTGCTCTTAAATTTCTTATTCTTCTAGGGTAGGATATTGCTGTCGTTTTTTGTCTTCAATTTCTGTTCGTTTATAAATCCCATCATCTGTGTACTCAAATCCATAAACATTTCCTGGCACTCCTATTAAATCAAACCCCAGTTGTGTCTGCTAGGTCTTTCAGCTCTACTTCAGTGCATTTAGGAGCTAGCTCCACTTTTGATTCTGGCCCCGAGACATTCTTTTTATATATAAAAAATTATAAAAAATAATTGTTATAAGCAATCAATAATAAACAATCTACAATAAACAAACGTATCGAACTGGGGGGGGGGGGGGGGTCAGTCCGTAAGCATAGCTTAATGTGCTTAGATTTTTCTAACTGCTCTTTAATTTTTTTTAGCTCATCTTTGTCCCTTATTATATAATTTTCACTTAGACATTCCTCAAAACTATCTTTGTCCTTAGTGTAAAATAATACAACCGATTTTAAACTGTGATCGAAAGTCTTTTAAGACAGCATTGTACTTTTGAGTTAAGAGCCACACAGAAACTAAGGCGTGGCGACCACTAAAGGCTAGCTTTGACAAAGCTTTTCTTTTTAACAATGTCTCGTTCAGCTGAACAGTCATCAATAATAACACAGTGTTTCAGTTCCCTAAAATAGTCTATAGTATTGTTCTAAACAGTCGCTCAGTTTGTCGCTAGGATCAACTAGAAATATATTCTCGTCTGTCCAAATAAACTTCCTTTCTCTGTAAGACTTGTTGTGCTTAATGGTTGTGCAGAAATATAACAATGTGCTCGTAATGAAACCTGTATATTGTTTGTAACAAATCAAGTACGAAGACATTTTTCCCCACACCCAGTAACCCCGCAGATAAGAGAACAGTGCGGATCTTTTGGTAGAAACTTCAAGCTATCCATCTGTTTTTATTAGAATATTTTTTATGCATTTTAATAAGCCACGTCTTTTAACCTGTTTTCTTCAATGTTTAACTGAGCATCACAAACCATAAAAACATGCATTTTTATTGGGGCGTTTCCGTCTGCTTTCTTGTGAATATTTATTTTTATACCATCTTGTCCTATCCTTTCTCCGCTTCCAAACAATCTGTTGTCAAATGTGGATCTAAAATCTAGCCACAGTCCATATTTACTTATTAAGTAGTCTTCGAGTCTTACATCATAAAGACGAAGGTTTTTACATACACGATCAACTGCAGGATCTCTTTGCCTCTCTCCAGCGAACAACTTTCTTATTTCATCAAAGTGTTGGTGAGGTAAACGTCCGCGCCCTGAATACAACTGATCGGACTTGCCATTTATTACACAGTCGACCTTCTAAATTTTTTGGATTATAAAACGCTTCTGATTCTCTCTGAAAAGGAGTTGTTTCTTCAGTAAATAAGAACAAAATTCCTTTTAAAGACTTCAGAGACTGATTTAGATGTATGTTCCAGAGAGTGTCTCGCTTGTTTTATTTTCTGTAATGGAGTGTATAACGTTTTCATAATAAATAACCGTTTTACTTTTATACTGGGTTAAGATTTGTTCTGGCCAGTCCAGGGTTAGTAACAACATCAAACTCAAGAGAGATGTCACTAACTGTGTATTTGACAGAGCCATTAGGATTAAATGTCAGATCATAAGTAAGTTTTTCTTTTAGTGCGCCTTGGTAATATGGCATATGCGTCTTTAACAGTTCAAATCTAGAGGGATGCAGAATCTGTTGCCAAATGCTTCTGCTACTGCCTCATCTTTAACATCATTTTTTGCATCCTCCGCTTTAAGCCTGTGCTTGAGACCGTTTGAGTCTTGTATTCCCTGATAGACTTTCTCTTTTCTTTCTTTTTTAGGTAGCCCTAGATCAGAATAGAGGGCAAAAATGTCTGCCTCTCTTAGTAAAAAGACTTCTTTGCCCTCAGTTTAATTACTATATGATTAACGATAGCCCTGCCTAAATTAGCAACAACAGTAGCATTAGGATCTGTCGTTTAATATCTATTTTGAATGATAGTTTAGCAGTGCCTGGCATTATAACATCGTCAGCGCCAAGATCAGGGAACTTGACTGTTAAAGCCTGTCCAGGCTGAACTGTTTATGGAGTATTTACACTAATTACAGTCTGCCTTATACCTTTCACGCCATGGGGTTCCTTCTCTTTTCTATTTGGATCGAGGTCACAACCGTATGAGTTCGTTTTTTTTAAAACAAAAAAGAATATAAAAAAAATATGGATGAAAATTTTGACGCACCTGATCCTTCCGAAGAAGAAAGAGATCTGCAAGGCCCTTCATTTGATGAAGATGAAGCAGAATTAGGTCCTTCATTGCGCGAAGAACTTGAAAGAGCAGCAGAAGGTTCTTCAAACCCTTCATTAGAAGAAGCGAAAACACCCCCTTCAGTTAGCGCATCTCGTGCAGAACTATTAACAAATAGAATTAACTCATTCTACATAAGCTTAGGACTAGAACCACCAGAAGGCCATAGTCCTTTTGATTTTAAGATGGATAAAAGCAACCATCTGTATATAAAAACTAGCAGAGGAAATTTTGTAAGAGTTACTACAAGCCAGACCAACTAAGTTTTTAAAACTAAACACAATTAGACAGAGGATCCCTGTTGCGACCAAAGGCGATTAAACATTTTAAATTTAAAGCCTGAGGCTGTTAGTCTTTTACAGAACTTGGGGCGGGGTTTGCCAACACGATCTGAAATAGAAATGACCTATTTTCGAGAGTTAGGTCCAAGAACAGATGAAGCAATAGCAGAAATTGAAACGAGTTTTAATGAGGAGACACAGTTAAAAACAATTGACGATTCTCCATTGCCTATGCGTGAAATTCTGGGGCTTAATGCTGCTCTGCGGACAATAGGGGTGAACTAACAAACAATTTAGCAAAATTTGGTGAGCTAGATAGAGAGATAGAAGAAGAAAAAATAAGCTGGCTGATGCAGATGATAACAATTTAGGGCAAGAAGAAAAGGCTAGAATACAGCAGAAAATACAGGATTTAATGATAGAAAGGGCGGCTAGGCTAGAAACGCTGTCTACTAACAGAGCGCAGCTAGCATCACAAACAAGCAGAATCAGAGAAACTATAAACAGAATACTTTATGAAAACACTACGCTAGCTGAAAGAATGAGGACTCTGTTCAGGGGAACAGGGGATTACAATAGTTAGCATATTAACAGCCGTTGGGTTTGCTATCTCTACACTGTTTATGCTTTAATGGCAGTGCGCCAACAGGGTCAGTAGCTCCTCCGTCGCCTCAGCCTGGTTAAAAGTTGGATTAGAAAACAATTGCATCATCTAGCAAACTTATTAAAGAAGTTAGCTGCCAAAGCGCTTGATGCTCTGCCTGGCATAATAGGCAGTGTTGTTAATTGGGTTTTGTCTACTATAGGTAGGTAGCTGGTTATATGGCCGACCATCTGTGGGCGTTAGGAGTGCTCGCTGCAGGATTAATTTTTAGTGAAATAAAGTATGGCTAATCCAGTAAAAGTTAAAAAATACACAAGGGCCGTCTTTTCGCTAGTGTGACTGTCAATGTGAGGTACATTAATAGGTGCGTGCTTTCTGGGCTGCTTTCTGGTTGCGGGCTGCTTTCTGGCTGTGAGGCGCTTATAACTGGATCGCTTTCTTCAGGGCTAGGTACTTTTTTAAAACTGAATGGGGCGGGCCTTGTGTTTAAACCTTGATTGTGTCCTAAGTTTTGATCGTCTCCAGCTATGAGGATTTCATTGTTATAATTCTGTATCATGCCAATCTGTAGTCTAAGGTCAGAGGGTAGCATGTATAATCCCTGGCCCACAACAAAGTCAACCCTTTTACCTAGCATGCGCAAGAACGTCTTGATACCTTTGTATGCTGAAGGGCAAATCAACAGCAGAGTTAATAGCATCTTCTAAATTGGCTAGAAATTGTTTTCTGGCATCAAAGCCCGTAGACTGATCAACTATACTAGACTGAGTCTGTGCTTGTGCTCCTAATAGACACCAAACGTATGTCCTTATGGAGTCATTGAGTCTTTGCACTCCTGGCATTGTTAGACCTTCACTTTCATCTAAGATAAATGTTGCCCAAGCATTAGGATGTTTTTGTTCTATGGATCCTAATCGAACTTGTTTGTTTGGTTGAAAAGAGGTGTGGCCAGGCCAGTAGTCATAAGTATATTCTCTTTTTGTTGCCCCACTAATACAATGTGCCTAACCCATGATTGCGGTCTAACTTTTGTCTAAAATCAGTTGAAGGATCAATGTTAAATTCGTTGCAGATTCTTTCATATGCATTATTGTCCATTGGGCTTTTAAATGGATTAAACGCGTTGTCGCTTGGAAGGGCTAATTGTAGTTCAGTTAGTATTCGTCTGTGCTGGTAAAAAACATGAAAGTTATATACTAACCTTACTAAAAGATTAGGATGGTTTAAATGGTTTGCATATGAAACACCGCACCCAGTAGTTGCGCAGTAAATAGCAAAATTTAACTGATTCTGGTTAAAACGTCATATGGCGAGATGACCATGCTGATGGCACTCTATCATTATTTATTGGCGGATTTAAATATCTAGTTAGCGGTTTACAAGTCTGACTTGGAAGCCGTATGATTCATCTACTGCAATGGTTAGATTGCTGAAGTCTAAAGATTTGGGGTTATAAAACGCTCCTACATTGTAAGTGGCACTTTCGTTATATTTAAAAGGTTCCATTTTTTAAATAGTTTTTAAAATAGTTATAAAAAAGATGCACATCTATATAAACCAACCAAACAAAAGTGTGTTCTTAACGTACCCAATTAACAACAGGGGCGGTGATTATAGGATTGTCCTTAAAGAAATTGGGTTTAAAGTAAAATGGGTTAACATATCTGAAAGAGCTAAGAATAACTGGGTAGACGTTAAGGGCAAACAAGGCAATCTATTAAAACATTTAAAAATACCTGATGGCTACTACAACTTTTGTTCTTAAGAGAAGTATTTAGCAATTTTGGCATTAAGTTAACAATTAACGAAGCAAACCCTTTTAATTACTATAAATTTTCCAAAACTTGAAGAAAGGGAGTACGTTTTTTCCTAGAAGCCTTGCTCGAATTTTAGGCTTTTATGATAGTGGTGAAACATATCATATTAAAACACATATGTACGTAGAAAGTGGACTTTATGAGTATGTAGGCAGTAGATCAGCCGATTTTTCATGTACCCGATGTTGCATGTCTATTTAGAAGAGTTTTAAAAACAGACCGCAATTTATTTATGGGACAGCCCTCTACAATTCTACGAGCACTGCCGGAAATTAAGGCAGGGTTTTTTCGATTATAAGTTATATAGGTTTGGCGGAGACAGCCAATTTAAAGAATTAGTTAACTTAGACATAAATTCTTTAAATGTAAAAATAACTAAATCAAGATGGAAGGTTAGTTGCTTGTTCTAATTTATTAATAGTGCTTGAAGTAGAAGCGTACTAGAAACCCTTAATTTTATGTTCCTGGAGAGAATGTAAATATGCGGGCTCACGATCACCAAATCCTATTCTGCACGGAAACCCCCCGTTTTAAATTAACGATTACGCGATTTAGAGTTTTTGGATATAATTTTTTTGTAAAACAGGTGTCAATTTTGACCAAAACTGATATGTGATGGACGTGATTTGTATGTGAAAAGGGGGGTTTTCGTGCAAAATAAGATGGGTGGTCTTGAACCAACATATTTACATTCTCTAGTTATAAAAAAGATGCACATCTATATAAACCAACAAAACAAAAGTGTGTTCTTAACGCACCCAATTAACAATAGGCGCGGTGATTATGGGATTGCCCTTAAAGAAATTGGTTTTAAAGTAAAATGGATTAACATATCTGAAAGAGCTAAGAATAACTGGGTAGATGTTAAGGACAACAAGGCAATCTATTAAAACATTAAAAATACCGATGGCTACTACAACTTTTGTTCTTTAAGAGAAGTATTTAGCAATTTTAACATTAAGTTAAAAATTAATGAGGCAAATCTTATAATTACTATAATTTTCCAGAACTTGAAGAAAGGTAGTACGTTTTTCCTAGAAGCCTTGCTCGAATTTTAGGCTTTTATGACAGTGGTGAAACATATCATATTAAAACACATATGCACTTAAAAAGCGGTCTTTATGAGTATGTAGGCAGTAGACCAGCGATTTTCTCATGTACCCGATGTTGTATGTCTATTTTGAAGAGTTAAAAACAGACCGCAATTTATTTATGGGCAGCCCTCTACAGTTCTATGAGCACTGCCGGAAATTAAGGTAGGGTTTTGCGATTATCAGTTATACAGGTTTGACGGAGACAGTCAGTTTAAAAAAATTAATTAACGTAAGACATAAATTCATTTTAAATATAAAAATAACTAATCAAGATGGAAGACTAGTTGTTTGTTCTAATTTATTAATAGTGCTGGAAGTAGAAGAACGTACTGTAAGCCATTAGATTTTTATGTCACTGGAGAGAATGTAAATATCTTTGTTCACGATCACCAAATCTTATCTTGCACGTAAGGCCCCCGTTTTACTGTGCTAATTACGTCAATTTTTAGAGGTTTTGGGTGTTAATTTTGTTTGTAAAAAGGTGTTAATTTTAGCAAAAACTAATATGAGATGGACGTGATTTGTATGTGAAAAGGGGGGTTTTCGTGCAAAATAACATGGGTGGTCTTGAACGAAGATATTTACATTCTCTGCTTCCCAATTTAACATGAATTCTTTTCTTCTCTTTTCTTTAGATTTTCCCCTGTAGCTTTCCCCAACTATCTATGGCTCACTGGTATGACTGGTCAGCAGTGAGGACCAGCGTCCTGAACAGGTTCGAGTCTTTAGGCCTTCTGCTGGCTAAAACTGATTCTGTCTCCTCCTCCTAGTGAGTGCATACTCAGTGTTCAAAAACACATGCCAGCACCTTACCAGCCCTTATTAAACTATCTCCAGTGTTCACGTTTCACCCAATGACCATCCTTCTTTATTTAATGAGTCATTCTCACAATTATTTCGGGACGCCCGCTACACTAGTCAAGCCACATGAATATTCTTCCTTTTTAGTTGTGGCATGGGAAATGATTCATATGACTAAACTACATTTGATGGAGCGTCACATGCCTTGATGTGAGGCTACGTCACTTGACAGGTTGAGATCTGGTGACATTGAGGGCCAAGGGAAGAACGTTGATGTTGTTGGCGAGGACTTGCATTTTTAGTCGTGCAGTATGAGCCTGGCGCAGTCCTGTTAGGACAGCGTTCGAGCCCGCCATAAGAGACAGGACATGAGGCTCGAGAATTTCAGCCACATACCACTTGGCGTTCAGCGTGCCTTGGACTCGCACCAGGGGACTCCTGCCACATAGTTGATGGTCACCCACATAGGACGCCTCCACCATGGCATGTGCCTCATCCTCGCAGTTCTGGGCAAAGTGCTCGCCATGTCTGCGGTGCACCCTCCTCCTCCTGTTGTAGCGCTGGAGCAGGAGGAATGACTCAGTGTTTCCTGAGGGTCCAGGGACGATGTTGAGTTGCCCACAGCAGCCTGTTCCCACGATGACGCTGCGTGAGGACAGGTCCTCTGACAGGTCTGCAAACCCATAGCCCCACATTACGCAGGCGATTCCAAACAGTCTGGTCAGAGATTCTTTGACCTCCCGGTAATTGCTGGGCGGTTGCTGAGGCTGACCCGAACGCAGCGGTTTTGAGCTGGAGTTGTTGAGAAAGCTCTTCTGTAGAGCTGCTGATGCGATGCTGACTCAGAAGCCTGCTGAGGGTGGTCTGGGTCACGTTGAAGTGTCGGGTGACTTCAGGCTGACTTTGCCGAGCTTGCAATCGCCCCAGTGCGTCCTCACGTTCTTGTTGACAGAGTCGCGGCATCTTTGCACGTTGCATTGATAGACTGGGTATCCTCAGAATGACTCACTGTGTGTATGTTTTGTTTGTCTTCTTTGAGCACTCATTCACCAAAACGTGCATGAATATGTTTCACTCAGGCGCAAAGCACGACCAAAAAATGAAAAATTGTCCAAACAAAACATTTTCCACATGTTGATTACATCCCGCCAACGCTTTGGCATCCACAGGGAAGATATTAAAAAGTATGCGTTTCTTTGTTTGGACGGGTGCTTACGTTTCAACACTAACGAGCACAGAAGAAGCAAAGAAGAACTTTTCACCAATTTTGACCAGCTCAAAAGATCTACTTCTGTCAATGAAATCTTGTGTTACTGGGTGACTTCAACGTCAGAGTCGGAAATGATACACAAATTGGAAAGGAATACTGGGCTCCCATGGAGTGGAAATACGAATAGCAATGGCCTGCTCCTCCTCCGGAAATGTGCCGAATATTTATTGTGCATCACCAACACCATATTCCACCTGGCAGATGCGATCAAGACCATATAGATGCGCCCAAGGTCAAAGCAATGGTACCTGATTGATTACATCATAGTCAGGCAAAGAGACATCCACGAAGTATGCATTATAGGTGCTATGAGTGGTGCGGACTGCTGGACTGACCATAGATTTATCTGAGCAGTCCTGAAACTCCAACTTGCGCCTAGCCAGAGGAGACGTCAAGATCATAAGAGCTACTTTCAACACAGCAAAACTCGAGCAGGGCCCCCACTGCTAGACGTTCCAGGCAGTGCTGGATGAAAGCCTCAACTCACAAGAGCCACTTGCTATGAAGGGCATTGAAAAGTGCCATCCCTTTAAGACCTTCATCACTAAGACAGCAAAAGCAGTCATCGGACCAAAGAAACGCGTATATCAAGACTGATTCGATGAAAACCATGTGAAGACATCACTCAGCTTCTGAAGGATGAAAACAGTGCCGATCTAAGCACCTTGTCCAAGAAAGACATTTATAACATTCGAAAGCCAAGGCTCTCAAAACAGCTGAGAATTCTGCAAAAATGACTAGGGGAGCGAGAAAGCCGCTCCAGAAATATGCACACATGCACAGTACATCATTACAGAAAGTTCTTTGATGCCCTCAAGTCCAGAAATATGCACACATACACATCATTACAGAACGTTCTTTGGTGCCTTAAAACTATGTATGGACCCCCAAGTCAGGACCCACGCCTCTGCAGTCTACAGATGAAGCTACTGTGGTTAAGGACCAGGAAAGTCTGAGAAATCGCTGCAAAGAACAGTTCTGTACCCTGTTGAACTGGCTGTCAGCAGTCAGTCCCATGGCTAGACACCTCAACAGCCGATCAGAGAGAACCAGGTCAATCCCCTTCAGCTGTTAAGCTTAGCAAGGCTATATAAAATGAACTCTGACAGAGCATCAGGTAAACGCAACAGACCATAGAAATTCAAAGATTGCTGGGCCACAGGCATTTAGAGCGTTTCTTGACATCATTGTGACCGTCAGGAAAGCAGAGAAGATGTCAAAAGACTTTCAAGATGCAGTGTTCAGAGCGATGTACAAAACAAGCAAAACAAGACAGCAAAGCCGACTGTGGAAACTATGTGGGCATCCCCCTATTATTTAACCACAGGCAAATACTCGTTGGGGTGATCTTGAACCGTCTCATATGTTAGCGTGTACAACACAAGGAAAACAAGACAGCAAAGCCGACTGTGGAAACTATGTGGGCATCTCCCTATTATTAACCACAGGCAAAATACTCGTTGGGGTGATCTTGAACAGTCTCATCATGTTAGCGTGTACAACACAAGGAAAACAAGACAGCAAAGCCGACTGTGGAAACTATGTGGGCATCTCCCTATTATTAACCACAGGCAAATACTCGTTGGGGTGATCTTGAACAGTGTCATCATGTTAGCGTGTACAACACAAGGAAAAACAAGACAGCAAAGCCGACTGTGGAAACTATGTGGGCATATCTCCTATCATTAATCACAGGCAAAATAATCACTGGGGTGATCTTGAACAGTCTCATCATGTTGGCAGAAGACACCTTGCTTGGAGGCACGGTGTGATTTTCGCCCAGGTCACGGAAAAGGTAAACGATTTTCACAGTCAGACAGACACAGGAGAAGTGCATTGAGCAAACTTGACCTCCTTTGCGGCTTCATTGACCTCACCAAAGCATTCAACACTGTCAGTAAAGAGACCTTTAATCAGTGTTAGCCCGTTATGGTGCCCATACAATTTTATCGACATCATCATACTCTTCCGAGGTAGTATGGTGGAGCAAGTGCTCGTTAACGATGATCAGCTGGGCCTTTGACATTTCAAATGGTGTTAAACAAAGGCTGCATTCTGGCACTAGTCCTGTTCAACCTTTTCTTCATCTGTGTCCTCAGACGATCGGTGCTACATCTCAAAGGCGGCGTTTACACACGATACCGCTATAACGCTCCATCGCCGATCTGTTCAGACTGGGAGCAAAAACAAAAACACACTCCACCCTCAACCTAGAAGCCCTGTTTGCAGATGACCATGCATTGCTGGACCACACGTCGAACGACCGCAGACAATGCTCACCAAGTCCTCCGAGCAGTTTGGTTTCACTGCCAGCCGGGGGAAAACGGGTGCTTTTCCAACCTGTTTCCAACTGAGAAATTCACCACAGCCCAAAATCACAACAAAAGACACTGAACTAAAAAACATTGACAACGTCAAGTATTCGGGCAGTCTTATCTCAAATGATGGCTCTCAGGACAAGGGAATAGCCGCCAGAATCTGCAAAGCAAGTCAATCGCAAAGACGACTATACAGCAAGGTACGTAATCACCACAGTGTCACAGTGAGTACCAAGCTAAATGTGTATAATGTATGTTTTCTTCCAACACTTCTATAGAGCTGGGAAACATGGACGGTATACAGAAGACAGCTGGAGCGTTTCCACCAACAGGCCCTGTGTTCCATCCTTTGAATCTGGTATCAAGACAAGGTGACCAACTCTGAATTCCTTGACTGGGCAAAGTCTGTCTCTCTGGAGGCGTTGATCCTCAAGTCACAGTTTGCTGGTCAGACCACGTCATAAGAGTATGGAACCATTGGATTGCAAAGCACCTGACGTTTGGAGAGATAAACTGGAGTTATAGAAAGAAAGGCTGCCCAAGCAAACGTTGCAAAGACAGCCTCCAGTGGTGCACTGCTGATCTTGTGACGACAACCGAACACGCTGGCGTGCTTTCACAAGAAAGCAACAAAGGCTTTTGAAGAGGCGCGTCGCTTCAAAGCCCTGGCAGCAAGAGAAAGTCGCCACCAAGCACAAACCACTACTACATCTACAGGAGGCTTCCAGTGTCTGTCTGCTCACGACTCTGCAACTCACGACTTGTACTACAGAGTCACTCCGTGAGCACTAATGACTGTTTAGATATGTCTTCCCTAAGACCAAGAAACCGCCATCATGATGAAAATTTCTAAATGCTGTCCTAGATTTTTGTGCTTCGCCACACATGCTTTTCACGGAAACAAAATCCCCCATCTACACAATTTTAAATCTGGTTACTATTTTTCATTGATCAGTATTGCCATTCTTAATAATATCTTTGAGTTTATCACTGTGACTGTGTGTGTGTGTGTGTGTGTGCGTGCGCGCGCGCGCGCGCGCGTGTGTGTGTGTGTGTGTGTGTGTGTGTGTGTGTGTGTGTGTGTGTGTGTGTGTGTGTGTGTGTGTGTGTGTGTGTGTGTGTGTGTGTGTGTGTGTGTGTGTGTGTCTCTGCAAGGTACCTGAACTTCTGGCAGTGGGCAGGTGGACAAATGGCTTACTATTTTACTCTGACCATATGGAAAAGAGTGCCTGGTCGTGACTGCTCTGCCCATTACAGCATCCAAAGAGGTCTTCCATTAGACTTTCTCAAAAATGGCAGATCTATATCGTTGGTAGCTTTAAAGAAAATGGTAATGTTGATGTTATTGTCCTGTGTCAAAGGCACATTTATAAGATCATTCAGCGTTGAGTTGTGAAGTTCTGAATATCGTAAGCATATAATGCATAATCCTATTGCATAGTTAAACAGTATTCGAACTAAACCATAAGAACACTGGCAGGAGTCGGTCAGCATGCCTGTAAGCCGCATGGTAAACATCTTCTTTTTTTTTTTTTTTTTTTTTTTGCTGTCCCAACCTCTGCGCTACCTCAGAGCAGTGCACCCACGCCGCTCATTCCGACACCCCGTCCACAGCCATAGCCCGGCTGGCCCCGCCGCAGCCCCGGCACCAGCAATCCACAGGGAGCAGTCAATGTCAAGTCGGCATGAGGCAACCCACCGGAGGAGACACTGCACTGCTGCCGAGTCACTTTGGTGGTGTTCAGTGGCGCCTGTTCTGATCTAACATACGCAGGACACCACCTACTAAGCCCCCTACCGACGACAATAATTGCTTAGTCGCGGAGCCGGCGTGAGTGAGCTCTCCCTCCGGAGGGCGCCACCACGTCCGTCCAACGACAGCCCCCATGGACTCGCCGATACTGGTGACCCCGACGGAAGCAAACCAAGGCCACAGACGCAGAGAGGACATCGAAACTGAGGTCACCATGAGAGCAGGGCATGAAGGGCCACAGAATTTGAGACATTTTTTTTAAATGCTGATCAATGGGAATGAGGATGATTAAGATGATGCTACGGATTTCCATTTCGGTCTGAGACTACATGACAGGGCTGTACTCTACGCTTCCTTTCATAATATATCCTGGCGTCAACCAGGACCGAGAGATACAGGCACCTGCAGTGTTGGTCAGGAAATTTGAGCAACACTCTCAGAAACGCATCCATTAAGTGGATGAAACTCGACTGTGTGGTCCCAGTCTTCCCAACTGAGTCCGCAGCAAACCCAACTCTGGGTAGGAGCCGGTCGATGGTAAACATTTTGAATTTTGAATTGTTTTAAATGTGCATCCCGGTTGCAAGGCAACTTTGACAAAACAGATGCAAAATTCTAGCGACAAAATGCAGATACAGCATTAGTCCTATGTTTCCTTTGCTTACCTTGGAAGAGTTTTTTTCTTTGGAATCAACATCCATGCAGACGTCTATTTCTTTGAATAAGACCGTGATCGTAGGCCTCGAGCGTAAACGCATGCATGAAAAAGAAAGGCATTCACGTTGTGCAACCTCATGATGAAGAATAGCCATCGTTTGCAGCGGGATGGATGACACGACAATCATCATGGAGAAAGGCACCATCGTGTACCGTGGGATAGACACGACAATCACCATGGAGAAAGGTACCATCGTGTACCATGGGATAGACACGAAGATTATGATGGAGAAGAGTTGTTATCGTGTGCCGTGGGATGCAGGACATGCAATAAAACCTAACTGCTGGAGCAAATCCAAAGTTCTTTTTAACATTTCGGTGGACCTTTGTTCTGGTTCTTCTACATGTTGAGAGTCGCCGAAGATAGCCATTGACACATCGGTGGCCAAATACTGGTTTTAGAACTTTGATGAATTTTCGAGAGCTGCAGAAAGCTCACTTGGGAATGCATTGAATTCATATCTGCCATCGTACCATTTGAGTTTTGCCGATTCCCTATGGTCTGTGTGGGCTGGCATGGAGTAGCATGCCTCCTCAGGTCACTGGATGCCATAGAATAATTTCTGATTACAAGACTAAGTGCTGCTGTCAGTGTATCCATTTTCTTGGCGCTTTGCTTCGTCTCCCATCATTATGGGCGACAGGTTCTCTTTCCACCTCTCAGCCATTGGTAAACATCAAGGTTCTCTTTCCACCTCTCAGCCATTGGTAAATATCAAGGTTCTCTTTCCACCTCTCAGCCATTGGTAAAAATTAAGGTTCTCTTTCCACCTCTCAGCCATTGGTAAAACTTAAGGTTCTCTTTCCACCTCTCAGCCATTGGTAAAAATCAAGGTTGTCTTTCCACCACTCAGCCATTGGTAAACATCAAGGTTCTCTTTCCACCTCTCAGCCATTGGTAAACATCAAGGTTCTCTTTCCACCACTCAGCCATTGGTAAACATCAAGGTTCTCTTTCCACCTCTCAGCCATTGGTAAAAATCAAGGTTCTCTTTCCACCTCTCAGCCATTGGTAAACATCAAGCTCAGTGTTCAATGTCAAACATGAGCTGACAATGCTAGAAAGAGCTGATCGATCAACAAAACACATGGCAATAAAAGAGTGTTGACTAAAAGACAGAAAAAAAGCACTTTGAGTTTCGAGGTTCACCACGATTCAAAATACATAAACTGCACACATGTCTGTTAATTGGTTAATCATACCAAATATTTTGGAGCCTCTTAATTCTGGCATTGCTGGGCGCCAAACTGGCATTGTGTTCCACGCTGCATATCAGTTGAGTTCTCGCCAGCCGGTAGCAGACGAGAAATATTAGCACCGACGACGTCATCCTCGAAATAATTCTAAATAATAACCATTTCTTAAAGTATTGTCGCTTAGTTCTACAATTAATTTCACACACCAGCATACAGACGTCTGCATGTTGGCAAAAAGGGGGTGAATTCATGATAAAAACAGAAAAAATGTTGTCAAATATTGCCAGGATGTGCGTCAATAGCATTTCAAAGAAAAAGTCTTTAAAGACACCTGTATTTTGACAAGTAAATGACGAAGTTATAAAAGCTGTACTTTCTGAATTTAGAGCGTCAAAGATTAAAGGTAAAATATGAACGCTGTTTTCAGTCCTTAGATTCAAATCCATTGTTTCATTCATCAAGGTCATATTTCAAATTGGACAAAAAGTTGGGGGTGGGGGTGGGGGGGTCTCCTTTTGAAAACACTGTCAAGTTCTCCCTAGAGTTTCATTTGACTGAAGGAGTCACTTTTCAATATGTACACGAGACAGTATTTATCTATTAACGTTTTCTATTTGAGCATGTTGAGTTTTTTTTAGCATTTCTGTGATTATTTCTTACGTTTTTCAGCTTGCTTTGAAACGTATTAAACATTCGTTACACTTTGAATATTTCTTTGCTCGACGGCGGTAAGCGAACTCATTCGAACAGGTTTGGCTCCCTTTTTGCACTGTTTCGACTTTATTATTACGGGTAATTGACGGTGAGACAACCAAGGTGGGCTTTTAAAGGGTTTCAACGCCCATTTGCGCTGAAAATAAAACAAAAGGATGCTCGTTCATTTTCATTATCCTTTTGTTTGCATTTTGCCTGCAGAAGACCAAAGGGGGTTTTCCAAAACGCGTCGTGTTTTGTCTTTGTGACTCGTTTTAAACGTTTTCTCTTGGGGGTTCGCATATTTTTTAAGATTTGTTTAATTTCCGCCTGCAGTCACTACTTTGCAACATATCAAACTTGTGTCAGACTTTATACGCGGTATGGCAAGAAAGGGGGTTTAATGAATGGTTAATTTTCTTCAAATTAAACTTAATTTTTTTACATAACATCAGAAGTGGGCTCCCCAAAGAAAAAAATGGACTTGCCTTTCGAAAATTAATATCGATTGATAGTTTTCGGGCTGAAATTTATTACAGATGCACAGGCCTAGACGATTGGCCCCACTAGGGTGGTAGAATTTTTATTTATTTTTTTGGGTTTTTTTGTTGTCGTGTATCAGCCCCTTAATGGGCTTGTGGTGTGTTTTGCACCTTAAGGGTCGTTCAGCTCGGGGTTGGGTTTATTTTCTTCTCTCCTCTCTCTTTTTTAATCCTGTCCGGAAAATTCACCTGCGGGTTCACGGGTGGCTGGTCCCTTTTTCCCCTTGTACTGGTTTCTATCGGCCTCTCACCGTCTTTTTACCTGCCGCACGTGCCTTTCCTCTTAGTTGAGGTATTCTCACCTGGACTAGGGTGGCATTTGGCTGCCCGTTAGGCAGGTTTTCTCTTCACTCAGGGGAAGATGCCCCCGGGGACCCCCCGCTCCGGTTCGGGTTTCTCTACCCATCCCCGAAGGTATCGGTACCTTCTTTTCCTGCAGTCGGCCTTGGGGAGGGACGTCCCCGTTTTCCCGCATCTGCTGGCTGGTCTCCGATGGACAGAGGGCAGAGAGCACTTGACCCCCCCCATTTTCTTGGGTCACCCACGGGTAATGGAAAGCATGTTTTTTTGTTTTTTGTTGTTTTTTTGTTGTTGTTGTTAACCGCTATTCTGTTTTGCAAAATTTTCCCCTTTTGGTTTCAAAATTAAAAAAAAATTTTTTAAACCCAATTTTTGGGTTTAAATTCGATCTTTTAACGGGCCCCCATTCAAAATTAAATCCAAATTCTCTTACTTTAAATGCATCTGGTGTGCGGTAGTGGGGTGGGGAGGGGGGGAGAACCGGTGATTTGGGTTTGGGGGATTGCTTGGTCTCGCTCGTCCGCCCCTTCAATTCGCCGTCTCGTTTTCCCGGGGCCACCGTTTTTTTGTGGTGCAGGGAACGAGTTTTTTTTGTGTTTGCGGGCGTGGAATGTTTTAGTCGTTTGGATGCGTGGTTGGAAAATTTGGTTTATTTTGAAAATGTACTAAAAAATGGGAGGATAATCGTGCCATTAATTTTTATTTGAAAATGGTAGAAATTGTAAAGCAATTTGCGTACTTTCAAGTTCAAATCCTAAAAAAGGGGAAAATTTTGTTGGATCATTAAACTTTGGTGGGGGAGGGGAGTTAAATTATTTTTTTTCACCCGTTAAAATTAAATGCTTTTTTTTTTTGCCCTGTTCGTGTGAAAAGACCTTTACGAACATTCCTCTTTTGGGGGTTTTGTTTACTGTTTTACCTCAAGTCTGTTAAGCTGGTGCTAAATGTTTTTCAGAAAACCCTCCCCTCGCCCTTATGCGAGGGGCTTTTAATTTTACAGCATTTTTTTCAAGCCATTTGACGGGGGGTTCTGTCCCCCTCTTTCCTTCCATTTCCCTTTCCCCTTCTTTTTTTTCTCCCCCCGGGGGCCTTCCCCCCGAGCTTACGCTTTTGAGACCGCAGGGTGTGGGAGGCCCGTTCTTCACGGGGATGCCTCCCCCTGCCCGGGCCTTCAACGACTACGCCTCGCCCCGACGGGATGTGATCTACACGCCTGGGACTTCCACTCCCATGGACCATGTGGTTAGCTCTGTGTCGTGCCTTTTGGGGGTGGGTGTGTGCAAGGGTGTCGGCGTTGAAAGACTTATTCAAAAACAGACACGGTTTTGGGGCACCCATCGACACGATGCCCCCAGTGGACTTTGGGGAGAGGCAGGGGTGGGGGAACAACGTAAGGACAAAAAGGAATGTTTTGGAAATGCATTTTAATTATGGGTTGTTGGGTTTGCGTTAAAATTGCTTATTTGTTTATGTGTAGTTGTGTGTGTTGAAATGTTTAAATTGTGACAAGGATTTTTGGGTTTTTTAAATGCAATTTGTGATATGTGTGTGTTGGTGGAATAAATGGGTGTTTTGTATTGTAACTTTCTTGTGTTTCTCCTGCGGGCGTTGTGAGGTCAGTCCTCCCTTCACTCCCTTCAAACCGACCCTTTCAGGGCGACCTCCAGGGGTCGGTTCGTGAATATGTGGGGCTCCCCGGGTTTGAAGGGGTTCTGACTGTCTCTCTCTTTTTCGTGGAGTGCCTGTCCAGTTCTGCCTGTTTTGTTTCGTTAGTCAGTTTGTCGGTTTTGTTTTGGTGGTTGGGGGGTTGACTCTGGTGTAGGGGAGTCTTTTGGGGGCCTAATGAACATCTGGTGTGACTGTGGGGTTTTTGAGACAAAGGGGGGAAACGACCGCGCGACCCCCTCTTTCCCCCGGGGCCTCACGCAGCGGCCTTAAAACTCCCTTTCTGTTGCCCTCATCGCTTTCCCTTTTTTGTAGTTAAACCCAGTTTTCTTTCCCGGTGGTTATTGAGTACAGGTGGTTTTTGGCGTTAGTGCACTTTTTCCTTTTCCCCGGTTCCTTTCTTCATTTTCTTTTGTCTGGGGCCCCCCCCACCGCACTGTTGCTCGTGTTGTGGAGCGCGGTGTTTGCCAGATGGGAGCAGCCTTGACATTTTTTTCCTTATGTATTATCTTTTTTTTTTTGAATGTTTGGGTTGCTCTTTGTGACTAGTGAACTCCACTGTCTTGTCGCTCTTGTTTTTTGAGCGCGGGGCCCTAAAGGTAACTTGGTCAGGGACTTTTCGTCTTTTCGTTTTCAAAAAAGATTGATGTTGACACTTTGTTTTGCTTTTCTCACAATCGGTCCCCAAAGAGATGTGACAATTCAAGGGGAATTGTCTTTCCCCCTTATTTGAGAACCGAAGGATATGGGTTTTCATGGCAACGTGGTGCTGGCGGTAGGGTGACGCGTGCTTGAAGAAGAAAGGTCTTCAAAATGTAGTCCCTACTTTTGACCAGTATTTTTGACACAGGGACTTCTACCTATTCCAGTGCGAGCTGATAGTCCGCGAGTACTTTCCTTTCTTCGCTAGGGGATCTGTCTGCTGGACCCCACCAAAAAGTCCCAAAAGGGGGGTCGAGTATGGTTAACAACTTTTGGTTCTTTTGGGGTCGCAGAAACCGAAACCCCCCCTTTCTCTATTTTCCCCTCAAAAGGGGAGTAGCCCCGGAGACTTTTCTATGGGAAAGTCGGCCCCAAAGGGGACGGGAAAAGGGGTTTCACCCTCCCGTGTCGGGAGTGGTGAATCCTGCTCAGTATCGCCCTGTCCTGATGTTTTTTTGGGAGTGACAGCCGAGAGATAAGCCCTCCTTTTGGAAGAGTTAGAAGGAGGAAGGTCTGACAGAGAAGAGTTGCCAACAGGAAAAGCTCTGCACGAGAGGAGATTCCAACAGGAAGCCCTTCGTAAGGAAGGTAATCAAAAGGAAGAGCTTTTATCAACAGGGTTAGCCCTCCGTCGTGAGGAAGCAGCACAACCGGGAAAGATGGAAAATTTTTTCACGGCCCCCCGCATCTGTAAATCAGGGGGTTAATCGACAAACAAACGATAGGTTAGAGGGCCCCAAAATTAAAGTTTCCAGAGTTCAAACCCGTGGGACATTTATATGTTCTTGAGCACTTTGACAAAAGGGAGCTGTTCGACCAAAAAGTCCCCAGGAACAAAAAACCATGCACCTTTTTTTTGGGTTAACAAGTTTCGCAAGGGGGTTTTCTTATCCAAATGAAGCGCGCTTAAGCAAAATGCAGTTGGCTCGCGTAAAACGTTTCCATCTTACCCCAGAACTACAGGGGAAGTTCAGATCTATGAAAAAATAAAGCGAGACCCCTTTGTGCGTTTGAGATAGGCGCGCAAAATGCTAGGTTATTGGCGTAGTTGGCTAAGCTGGGGGTTGAGATTATTTTCATCGAACGCTTACCACCCCTGTTCCCCAGGTTTTAGGATCCGTATAGGCGGACGCCAAGGATTTCGGGCTGCGATTTATACTGCTGAGGGTTTGGGTGAACCCGTAGGCTTATGGGCATCGCCCAGAAACGGAAAAGGAAACCCTCACGGACTTAGTGGGGAAGGCGCCCACGACGCTGCGGGGCGAACAAAGGGGGCATTTCATCGGGGATCCAACACCCGCTGTGTTTTCTTTGTGTCGTCCGCCCAAAAGGAAAGATTCCTAAAGCCCCCGGTAGCAGGGGGTAGTCCCTTTTCCCCCGTCCTTGTGCCCCCGGTAAAAGTGGGGTCCTTCCCCCCTTCTGGTGGTACAGATGTCCATGTTTCTTTCTGTTTTGTTTTTTTCCTTGGCGACTCCATCGGGGTTTGGGACTCAACGCTCTTTGTGGGCAAGGGTTTGTTTCCCCCGAGGCCAGGGGGCGCCCAAATTATGTGGGCGGGGGGGAGGCTGGTTTTTTTCCTCCCCCGTCCTTCTGTACTCATTCCCCCTCCACCCCCTCTTTGTGGCGAAGTATGGCCATCGCGGTGGAGCGACCCCTGTATCCTTCTCATAGGAAACCACACATTTGCAATGGACGCAGTCCCCGTCTGTGTTTGGATCTGCCCGTGCGGCGTTTTTTGGGGGGGAGTTACCATGCCCCCCCAAAGCCAAAAAGCAGGAACAGGAATTTCGTCCGTTCTTTTCCCCATCTCGACGAGGTTCTTGCAAGGGGCCCATCCGCTTCCATGGTCCTCTTCAGGGCCCAAAGACTTGGGTTCCAAAGCCCACGAAACTGGTGAACGCCGCTCAGTCTGCCCCACATGCCAAGGTGAGCTTTTTAAACTCCCCAAGGGGGTCCCCCTTTTGGGTCTTTACTCAGGCAGATCGGGTGGCCAAGCAGCTAGTCGTCCCCCCCAAAACTTTTGGGGAACTGTTCCCGGGGCCCCATGTTTTACCTAGGGAGGGCATATGGCCAAACGGCTCCGAGCGGGTAGACAGGGCTTTTTTTTGGGCCGGGAGGGGAAACCCCAGGTTAGGCAGTACTGCCGCATTGTGATTCTGCCCCAAGGGGCAACGCCTAAGGGGCGCTTACGCTGTTCCCCAAAGGACGTGCCCGGTTGGGACCCCTTTTAGCATGGTTTGGGGTTGACCGGTGGGACCTATTTAAAAACCCCCCAAAAACCCACGCGGTCACCGCTACTTTTGGTAGTGGTAACTTGCGACTCGATACCCAGAGGCTGTCCCGCTTAGGACTATCGATGCCCCCCCACTGTTGCTGAAGCCCCCTGGCAATTTGGGCGCCACTGGCGTGCCCCAAAAAGAAATTTTCCGGAAGTTTGTACGGAGAGCGATCTATCCTCCCTGCCCGGGGCCGGATCCGGCCATTTAGTCTTTCGACTCATGGGGTTTGGCATTTGGAACTGCAGGTCTTTCTTTCACTTTTTACCTATCAGGGTTTAGCATAGGTGCGCTATCTCAGCCCAAACTCCGTAAAACCCTACATCCTTTGGGAGGTCCGTCAGAGGGACACTTCCCCTCAACCAGGGTTATGACCCCTTTTGGTCTTTGGTACCATGGGTAGTGACAGTTACAGTATGAATACCACTGGCTCGATTGCTACTTTTTATTGTCTGACGGGTTGTTTGATGTAGTAAAAGTGTACTATGTATTTCCCCTTATAATTTTTACGTGGGAAAGTTTGTATTGGGATTTTTCTCTTCGATCACAGGGGTTTGGGTTCGGGGCCCCTTTGTTGAATTTGCACATGCGTCAGGTTCAAAGGGGCACTGTACCAGAGAAAAAAGAGGTTTTTTTGGGGGAGGATTTTTCACGAGCCTTTTGACGATTGGCCCATCTAGGGTGGTAGAATTTTTTCATTTATTTTTTGGGTTGTTGTTTTTCGTGTATCGTCCCCTTTTGTGGTTGTGGGGGGTTTCACCCTTTTCGTTCAGCTCGGTTTTGGTTTTTCTTTCCCCTCTCTCTTTAATTTCACTGTCCGTGCAATTCTCCCGAGGGTTTACGGGTTTTCCTGGTCCTTTCTCTTGTACGGCTGCTCTTTGGCCCCCCAACCGTCCTTTTTTTCCGCCGCACGGGGCATTCCCCTTATTTTAGGGATTCTCACTCGGACGTTGGGGGGCATTTGGCTGCCTCGGTTAGGGAGGGTTTTTCTCTTCACTCGAGCGGAAGATACCCTGGAGCGCCCCTCCAGTTCTGGTTCTCTACCACTCGCCCAAGGTACGGTCGGGCCTTCATTCCTGCAGTGGCCTGTGGGGAGGGACGTCATCGTTTTTCCGCATTGCTCGGGTGGTCCTCTCGATGGACAGGGGCAGAAGGGCCTTGACCTGCCCCTTCTTGGGGCACCCACGGGTAGTGGTAAGCTCCGTTCGGTTTGTTTGTTTTTTTGTTGTTGTTAGCCCTAATTCTGTTTTTCACAATTTCCTTTTGGGTTTTTAAAAATTAAAAACGAAAAATTGTTTTAGACCACTTTTCTTGGTTAATTCGATCTTTAAAAACCCGGCCATTTAAAATTTAAAAACCAAAATTTTTCTCCTTTCAAGCAACTGGGGGTGCCGTAGTCGGGGGTATTTGGGTTGGGAAAATTGCTTGGGCCCCCTCGTCCGCCCCGTCCCCCATTCGCCGGGCTCGTATTCTTTGGGCCCCCGTCTTTTGTGTGTGCAAGGGGAACGAGTTTTTTTGTGTTTTCGAGCGTTTTGCGTACGCATATTTGTCTTTGGATGCGTGGTTGGAGATTGTTTTTTATTTTTTAAATGTTACATAAAATGTGAGGTAATCGTGCCTTAAAAAAAATTATTTTTAAATGTGGAAAAAAATTGTAAAAAATGATTGCTGACTCTTCAAGTTTAAATTAAGGAAGGGAAATGTGTTGTGAAACAGGGAAATGGGTGGAGGGATGGAGAATAAATTTTCTTTTATTCACCCCGTTTTAATTAATTCTTTTTTTTTTTTCCTGCTTTGTGTGAGGGAAAACCTTTACGAACAATTTTTATTTGGTTTGTTTCTTTTTACGCTCAAGCTGTTAAGCTGGTGCTACTAAAAATTAGCAAAAAACCCTCCCCCGCCCTTCGCAGTGGCTGTAGGTTTAGCGCATAAATTCAAACCAACTGACGGCGGGTTCTGACCCTCTTTCCTTTTCCCGTTTCCCTTCCCCCCTTTTCTCTCCTCCAGGGGCTTCACCCGAGGCTCGCTCCCTTTAGACCGCAGGTGTGAGGGGCGTTCTTTTACTGGGGTGGTCCTACCCCCTGTCCGGGGCCCTTTAACGACTACGCCTCGTCCGACGGGATGTGAACTACACGTCCTCGGGCTTCCCACAGCCATGTGACCAGTTGGTTAGCTCTTGTCGTGCCCTTTGGGGGGGGGGGGTGTGCTAAGGGGTCCCGGCTGAAAAACTTTATTTTAAGAAAAGAACCCGGTTTTTTGGGGCACCCATTCGACACGATGCCCCCCGTGGACTTTGGGGGAGGAGGGGTGGGGGAAAACAACGTGAAGGACAAAAAGGAAAGTGTGTTGGAAATGTTATTTTTAAATTTGGGGGAAGTTTGTTTGCGTTTTAATGCTTATTTTGGACTAGGTTGTTTGGTGTTAAAATGCTTTTAAGGGGGTTGTTTTGGGGGGGGGGGGGGGGGGTTTTTTTTTTGGGGGTTTTGGGGGGGGTGGGTCAATTTTTTTGGGGGAATCGTGGGGACTTGGGGTGGTGTGAAAATGGGATGGTTTTTCTTTCTTTGGTTTTCTTGGGGAAGCTTTAAAACATTACTCCCTTTTGACAGTAGCAAAAGGGTTTTGCGGCCCCTGTTTTTTTGTCTTTCTTTCCCTTTGTTATGGAGAGTTTAAAAACCATCCAGGACAAAAACAAAAACAAAATGCATTTTCACCCGGCCAAATTTTCAAAAAAATTTCAAAAATGAAAAAGTTGGGCAAACAACTTTTAAAACACAAACGTTCACGGAATCAAAGTGTTTTATTGTCATTTTTAAAAACAATTTTGGTGGTTTTTCCTGTCCCCCCTTCCTCCTTTGTATCTTTTTTTTTTGGCGCATGCTTTGGGGTGCGCGCTGCGTGGTGCTGGGGGTCCCCTTTCGTCGGCTTGTGTGGTTGTGTGTGTGGTTGGTTTGGGGTGGTTTTGGGGTTTTTGGGGTTGTGTGTGTGTTGGTTGTGTGTTGTGAGAGTTTTTAAAGTTAACGTCTATCCACTCTAGGTGATATTAGACGGAAAAAAACAACAACAACAAACTACATCAATGAAAACAAACAGTCAAACAAAACCCTCATGATAAAACTAGAATTCCCCGAAGATGGAGTATGGCTGCCTTAATGGCGGGATAAAAAAGGGTCATACACACAAAACTCCACTGCCTGGCTATACAGGGAGTGTCCGCAGGAGTATCAGCCTGCGTTCGCAGAAAGAAAGAAAGAATAAAACTAGAAAGCTACAAATGGTTTTGATATGGGAGAGTACAATGAGAGGTAGGGGACTGATAAGGATGGTCCTTTCGTATATGTCAGGTACTGGGGGTCCCGACGGTCCGAACCACGGGGAGAGTGGAGTCAGGCACCCACACCACACTCACCACAAAACACAAGGACCCACGACATACACTCAAAGACAATATTTATTGCACATTGCAACACACTCACACTGCGCACACACACTAAGTGGGGGTGGGAACTCTGGCAGAAGAGAGAGGACAGAGAGAAAGGCAGGAGAAAGGATGGAAAGAAGAGCGAGATACGGAGAGATTAACTACTAGATAGGGGCCAAATAAAATAATAAAAGGAAACAATGTTAAGTCCCCCCGTACCGGGATGCCCCAAATTACACCTCTATTTTCCCTTAGAAAGAAAAGAAGAAATAGACACAATCTAAATATGTTCACATCACAGGGCCTGAATTTTCAGGAAAGGAAGAAAAAAAAAATAAAGAAAAAAAAAATGCAGAGGAGACAGAGGGGCCTGGACCACTACCACACCATTCAGACACTTCCGACTAACACACTCATCTTGTGTCCTCCAAGTCCAATGTCTTGATGGAAGTCGGGACTTCCAGCCGGCAGTGGAAGCACACAGCACCCCTCCTGCCGTCGCCTCAGCAGCTCTCCCCAGCACCGCGGCCAAGGAGGAGGTAGGCCCGGGAGTTCGAGGAAACAGCCCGACCGCGAACCACCAGAAAACAACCAAACAAGCAAACAAGCAAGCCCTAAGGCTGGGGTCAGTACCATGCTGGGAATACGATTCCAGTTTGGTCAGTGTCAGAGGGTTGTGGTCGGTTGGTCGAGGCCAAAGAGAAGAAGAGTGTAAGAGGGAGATAAAAGGGAGGAAAGCAGCAGATAGAAGAATGACTGAAAAGCAGAAAAATGAGGTCCGTCCAATAAGAAAGAGTAGGCGTCCATCGAAAAATAAAATACTGAGGTAAGGAACAGAGGGCTTGTATGGGTCAAGTCATGTCACACATGATACCGGCCCTAATCTCAATTAACTAAATGTTAATGCAAACCTGATAAATTTGCCACGAGTCAACATTCCTTAATATTTATCCATCTATTTCAATCCACAACTGACATAGGTAGGAACATTTTAGAAAGAATTATGCATTGAATCGACAGGTGATTGAGCAACCACCGGAAGACTTCCCTTTAAATTAAAAAAACAACTAAATATTTCGAATCATCACCCGTAGGCATTTTTGCTCTTTTATACATAAAATGGATTATACTATAATGAACACTCACCCGCAAACATGCACACAAATGTTTATGCATTAAACGAGGAACGAAAAACATGGGGAGGAGAAAACAATGACTGGAAGAGAGGGTGGATGAGTGTCCCACACCCACCCCCGGTAAATTTGCCCTCAACCAAACACACAGCGGTTCACCTCATGAGTCAAAATTTACTCTCCAACAAAAGACTTAGGCTCTTAGCCTCCACCAAAAAGCAAATAGTATTGTAAAATTATGAAAGTACGAAGGACACTAAATTTCAATGAAAACTTATTCTTTTGCTCTATGAGTGAGCCATACTCGACCGGCAATATCTCGCACTCACGAGATTTTTAGCAGGACAACTAAAACAACCCTGCACAAGAAGCAGACGAAAACCAGCAGAACACGCAAAACTTTTAGAGAGAAACTAACGATAGAAAGAATTACGACCTCCACCTTAGAATTTGAATAAGTGATTTACTTTACATTAACCGTGGAAAAGTACGCAAAGAAGCCTATCTCAAGGAACAAAACGTCACTTACCAACAGGCTTGTGAAAAGCTAGCCGTATGCTACGCTCTGCTCACTGAAGAACCAGCATCTCCAACACCGGCCTCCCAACTCTCCCGACGAGGAAAAGAATGGTCGTGAGACCACAGCCCCAGCCCTGGTTAGCAGGAAGAGAGCTCCCAAGTCGCCAACCACCAAAACCCCTATGCCCAATCCAATGAAGGATAGCACTCCGGGGTGAGGTGAAGATTCCAACGAAGAAATCAAACAGCAATGAAGCTGAACCCGAAAACGCTACCAGGGAGAAGATATGTCTTCGACTCGAGGCTGGACTTTCGCAAAGTGCCAATTGACGACACCGCGACAAAAACGTCAGCTTCGATTCTAGGGTGAGTAAACACGAGAATCTCCGAGAAAAACTGAGGCATGCGTGTCAGACCTGACACAGCGAGGCGTCGCGGAAACCCGTGGACAGTTACAGGTAGGAGGGAGGATGATGAAAACTATAGAGGGGGAAGGATGGAGGAAAGGCTACACTGGAAACAAGAAATAACGAAAACAGGACCCAAAACATATTGCTAGGGTTTCTGTCGGATGGGAAATAAAAACGGACAGGAAGGATCTCCCCACCTGAATATTACCCCTGGACAAAAACCTGTTCGTGACAACACCCCCCGACGAAAAAGTCTAGTGCCACTGAGGCATAGACTATCCCAGCCTATGACAGAAACAGTGAACACTACAATAATGCGAAAGCGAACTGAGAGGAAACAGGATGCGATACCAAGTCGCGAACAACTATTGGTTACATATTCAACCATAGCACGCGAAAGCAGCAATCAAGAACTGGACTCAGGAATTGATCACTCCAGCCGACTCAAGTAATCTGCCTCTACATTGTCCCTTCCTGGAATGTGACGGAACTGAAAAGCTAAACTCTGAAGCTCCATGGCCCAACCCATGAGCCTCTTGCTAACAGGGCGGATTCTGTGGAGATACTGGAGGGGATGGTGATCTGACTCCAGGATAGACTCTTCCCATACAAATATGGATAGAACTGTCTGGTAGCCCAGACCACAGCAAGGCACTCTTGCTCAATAGTGTGGTAATTTTTCTCAGTGCCCATCAATTTCTTGCTGGCATAAGCACTGGGAGAAGACCGTTGCCTTGGTCTTGTAACAGCACAGCTCCAAGACCTACGTTGGAAGCATCAGTCCGCAGAACGAAGGGCTTACTCAGGTCTGTGAGCTGCAGAACTGGCTGGCTGGTGACTGCCCTTTTTAGAATGTTGAAGGCTTCAGTGTCCGTGTCATTCCACAAAAGGGTTTCCGGCTTCCAGGCTGAGGTCTTTTCGGTCAGGGGCTTGGCGATATCCGCGAAATGAGGGATGAACTTCCTGTAATAACCGACAAGGCCCAGGAAGGAACGAAGCTCCTTTTTCGTTTTGGGAGGTTTTGCACTCTCTACACGGTCGATCTTGTCTCGTTCCGGTTGGAGATAACCTCTCCCGACAACGTGTCCTAAGAACTCGATGTCGGCCTCCCCTAGCTGGCACTTGGTTGGCCTTGCAGCTAGCTGACACTGTCGGAGACGGGCAAACACGAGCTGGATAACCTCCACATGTCGATGCCAATGTTCTGTTGCCAGCAAAAGGTCAATGTAGTTGTGAGCCTCAGGCAGGTTGAGGGGTTGCAGCATCATCCTCATGATCCTGCTGAAGACAGCTCCTGCCGTCTTGAGTCCGAAAGGCATGACCTTAAACTGGTACTGTCCCTCTGGAGTGGTAAACGCAGTTTTTTCGCGGTCTGAAGGCTCCATAGGAATTTGCCAATAGCCTTTGGCGAGGTCAATCTTGGAGAAGTACCGAGCCTGAGCTAACTGTGCAAAGATCTTGTCGATCTCAGGCAACGGCTCTGCATCGAATCTCAAGATCTTGTTCAGCCTCCTGAAGTCTACACAGAACCTCATCCTGCCGTCGGTCTTGCGTATCAGAAGTATGGGGGACGAATAGGGAGAACTGCACCGTTCTATGACGTCCATCTGCAACATGGAGTGTATCTCTTTCTTAATCATATCCATTTGAGAATGAGGTAGAGGATATTGTTTGACCCTGACGGGATCTTCCTGGGTTAGATCAAGTGCACAAGTTCCTAAGTTGTACTTCAGCGGAACGTCCGTAAGAATGTCTTGGTATTCTTTACACAGATCCAGCACTTGACTTCGTTGACTCTCCGAAAGGTGGTTGGAGATCTTGACGTTCTCCCATGTCTCTTCTTGTTGAAGAGCCAAACACGGAATGTCAAACTCCAATGGTGGCACCTCTGCAGTCTCCTCAATCACCATTGCTCACGGCGCTCATACCTTTTGAGGAGGTTGGCATGCACCAACTTGTCCTTCCCGCGCACACGTATCACATAATCCCAGTCCCTCACGCGCTTGAGAACTGGGAAGGGACGCAGTACCTTTGCCACCACCAACTGCGTGGCTGTCAGAGTAGGAGTGATGAAACGGCGATGTACTAGCCCTTCCGTCGGACGAACTCCACGGTGTTCTCCCCAGTCGCCTTAGGCCCCTTCTCCACCAGCAGTCGAACCTTGTTCAGGGTGGGATCCTTTGCCTGGAGTGACTTGATGGTATCCTGCTCAAGGGTGACCGTCTGCTTCTGAGAAAGGGGTTTTAGTAACGGCCTTAAAGCTTCTTTCTCCCTGGACTGAGAACGTGTGGTTACGGCCGCAATCACGTCTGGAGGGAGCTCAGGTGAGATCCGTCGGGGTTGTCCACTCTCGAACCGAACGGAATTCCCAATGAGGAGAGAATATGCTGGTTTCTTGAGAGCTACGGCCCAAACTTTGCCTTCAAAGTAGGGGGTGGAGATATCAACAAGGACCTGATCTCGTGATGCTTGGAAGTTCTCTTCCACCCCGGCTACGTGGCACGAGGGTCCTCGGATGGCATCCTCGGGCACTAGTTCCTCGTCCACGAAGATGGCGGTCGCACCTGTATCGCGGATCGCCTCGACTATCTTCTGGCCCACGACGGAAGGGAAGGTTGGGCACTCTGGGGTAGTTACCTCATCCTCACTGTAGGAGACAGTGACTCAAAGACCACCGGACTTGCCTCCCACAGCTGTTCAGAGCTAGCCACTTAGTTTTGAGAGGAAGGGGAGTTTACAGCTCGCCCACAGCTGCAGAGGCCAAGCCGTGAATGCAGGTCAGGGAAAGGGGTGTTTTCTGCAGGCTGCTCCCCACCAGCCAGCTAACCGCGCTATACTCGGCGAACTGAATGTCATCTGTGTAAAGCCGGTCTGGCAACAATGTGTTCGGCATTGCTGAGCGGCCATTACAAGCAGGGCTGTTAGTTTTATAATTAGTAGTTGTCATAAAAAATGTAATACATCTGTTCTTTTGAGATGACTGAATCGGCAAATTCCCGACAATTCTTTTAATACCAAACTCGACTAGGTTTATTTTCCTGTAGATAATGTAGATACGGCATGAAAGCTTGTACACATGTGGTCAGGCGATATTCAAACAATGACAAACACACACACACAATTGTGCAAAAATGACGTCATCACTTTCTGGGAACTTAATTTTCCCTAGTTAACTAGTACACAAGTTTGATACATGCCTATGCTTGGACTACAACAACAAAAATGTTGGGTCAGAAACGTGTAAGCCTTGTTTGTTCAGCCCTTTAACTAAGTGTCTCGAATGGGACGGAAAAATAAAGCTGTGCCAGCTCCTTGTTTCCTCTGCGGACAGTCACGGACGACATGTCCGCGCTTCCCACAGAGGAAGCAAGCCCGAGGTTCCGGACCAGACACTCCTCACGAAGAGAAGCCCCTCTGGAGATCTCTCTGAGAAGGAAATCATTCTCAAAGGAAGGTCCGCCCATTTGGCGGATGGTCGTGCAGATGGCCGACCTGTAGCCCGGATGGAGCTAGCAGAGAGGTTAAGGTGGGACAGGAAATTTCCTATTTGGATGTTGGTGGGGCGATTGTGAGTGACAGAATTGTCTTTGCACCATGAGACCCATTTCCTCCATCTGCAATCGTAAAGGGACTCTGTGCTAGCTCTGCGAGAGGACATGGCTAGGTCTCGGAGTTCCTGAGAGGCCCCGGCGATGGAGAGGGTATTGAGGACGGAACGGGACCTGTCCGTTCGGGAGGAGGATTTGGATGTTCGCAGCCGGGCTGACACAGAAGCCAGGCGTGGAGGTGAAGAATCTGGGGATTGGCGTGAGGGACGCCTGAACGGGGTTGCCTGAGCATGTCCCACCTGGTGTTCAACTGGAGAGGGGGTACGTGAGTGAGGGACTTGAGGTCCGGGAACCAGGACTGAGTGGGCCACCATGGGGCTATGAGAATGAGCCTGGGTCTCTCGAGTCTCACCTTCCTGATCACCTTGTGGAGGATCGGGAAGGGAGGGAAGGCGTAAGCTATGAGGCCGGACCAGGAAAGGGACAGGGCGTCGATGGCGTAAGCCTGGGGGTCCGGGACCGGGGAGACAACACTGGCAGACGATGGTTGAACCGTGTGGCAAACAGGTCGATCATTGGTCTGAACCAATGTTCCCACACGGTCGAAAGGGTAAGCCGGCATGAGGGTCCATTCCGTGTGGAGGACGGACTTGGATCGGCTGAGAGAGTCTGCCAGGATGTTGTGAGTCCCTGCTATGTGTCTCGCGCGAAGGGTGACCCCCTGCGTGTGACACCAGCGGAGGAGGGCCTTGTACGGAGGGAGAGGCCGATGGAGTGTGCCCCCCTCCCCCCCTTTGTTGATGTAACAGGCTACCGAAGTGTTGTCCGTGAAAAGGAGAACAAATCAGTGGGCGACTATGGACTGGAATTGGAGGAGGGCGAGCCTGACCGCCTCCAGTTCCAAGATGTTGATGTGAAGACGAGCAGTCAGAGGATCCCAAACCCCCGAGGCGTGACTGCTCTCCAGACGGGCCCCCCAGCCCGAGTTGGAGGCGTCCGTTGTAAAGTTCCAGGGCCTGGGATGGGAGGGAGATGGGAACTCCGGGGGCCAGGGTGGATGGACTGAGCCACTCCTCCGTGGCCCAAACGAACCAAGGCCCTAGGGGGATGGTCTGGTTCCAGCTGTCGTTGGTCTGGGACCAACGACGGCGGAACTCCCTCTGAAGCTGTCGCTTTGGAACTCTGCCTAGGGGAATGAGAGGAGACAGGGACTCCATCATCCCCAGGAGGGAGGAAAGAGTCCTTGCCGAAGTGAGGGGAGAGAGGCGAAGGTGGGAAACGAGATCCACTAGGCGAGCGGACCTCTCCGGGGTCGGGGAAACTACCATGGAGGTGGTGTCGAAGCTCATGCCAGGAAGGTGAATTGCTGACTGGGAGAGAGCTCGCATTTTGAGGGGTTGGTGACGAACCCCAGAGAGGAGCAAAGATGAAGTAGCTTGGAGGTGTGGGATGGGCTAGGGCCTGAGAGGGAGCCAAGACGAGCCAGTCGTCGAGGTAGACAAGAAGGCGAATGTCCTCCTGTCTGGCAAGGGCGGCCATCTCCTTGACTACCTTCGTGAAGAGGAAGGGAGCCAGGGAGAGTCCGAATGGGAGGGCCTTGAATTGAAACACCGGCCCCGCCAGACGAAACGAAGGTATCGTCTGTGGGATGGGTGGATGAGGATCTGAAAGTAAGCATCTTTCAGATCTATAGAGGTGGCCCAGTCCAGATGGTGGATGGAGTCCCTGATCTGGGCCGGGGTCTCCATCTTGAATCTGGTTGGCCTGAGGAATCTGTTGAGAGGGGAAAGGTCGAGGATGGGCCTCCAGCCGCCCGAGGCCTTTGGGACTACAAAGAGACGAGAGTAAACCTGGGGTTGGGGTGTGGTACCTCGGTGATGGCGCCCTTCCGGAGAAGCTCCTCTATTTCCAGACGAAGGGCCTCCGCCTGGGCGGGAGGTGGATCGCTGGTGGAAGGAGGAGGGGAGGACAGAAGGGGAGGGCGTTCGTGTGCCCAGGGTAGACGGAACCCCTCCTGCAGAACAGAAACCACCCAGGGGTTGAGACCCATGCGCCGCCACTGGTGGGCATGCCGGGACAGACTGCCTGCCAGGGGGGCAGAGGGGCCGAGGTGTGTCGGGAAGACTGACATTTCCCGCCCTCGGAAGGTGGGTCCGCTAGTCACCTCCGGGGCCGGGCCTGTTGGCCGAACCGAAAATTCTGTTGGGGTTTTTTCGGTTTGGGGGTCGGGTGTTTGGCGGGCCTTGAGGGACGCTGCTTGGGGTAGGGCTGGGGTCTGGCTGTGGGTAGGGCCTGACGAAGGAATGGTCTAGAAGGGCGATGCTGACGAGGGGTTGTGGTCGCAAAAGAAGCGGCCTGTTTGCGCTCCTCGACGGCATGGGTAATGACCGCAGAGGAATAGTCGCCGAAAAGCGACTGCTCCTGACCCGGAATGCAGCGTAAGGCCGCCTTGAGCGCTGGGGAGAGATGGGCCTGTGATAGCAAGGCATCTCTCACTGCCAGAAGGCAGTTTAAAGTGACTCCTGGCTGCGCTGTCTGCCGCAGCCCCAAGGTGGTGCGCTATCTTGTTGACCAGAAAACGCATGAGGGGGTCATTAAACAGGCTGGGGCCTCCCTCAGTGTCGTCCGGGTCTGACGACGCTGAGACAATGCCTCCCTCATTTGGCCAGAGTTCCTCAGCTCGCTGCAGGAACATGTCAATGAGGGCATGCCCCGCGGTGGTGTGCAGAATGCCAGCCCTGGCGATTCTGTCCCACTCCATCAGGGTTTTGATAGAAAGAGAGGTGGATGTGGGAGGGGGGCGGTTGGGAGTGAGCCTGAGGTCAGCCGGGGAAATGGCAATCTCCCTGGTGGCCGGATTGGCAGAAAAGAGAGAAAAGACATGAGGGGCCTGACGCGAGTCTTTGAGGAATACTCCTACTGGGGCCGCGTTGGGGGCTGATAAGAAGTCAATCCCGGTGGCGGAACGGCATGTGCACCCTGGCGAGAGAGGCCGATCTGTCCAACAAAAGAGTGATGGTCTGGGGGGCGGCTATCCTTGGCCGTGACCGCTGGGTAGGGGGTGACCAGTGAAACGGGAAAGGGCGAAGATGTTGTTAGAGGGAGGGGATTCCCTAACAACAAGATCAGGGCGCCAGCTCTCCAAAATGGAAAGGTCCCCAGACTGGGGAGGAAGTCCTCAAACCCCTCCTCCAGTTGTGGGTCAGTATGTTCGTGAAGGGGAAGTTCAGGTCCACCTTCGGAAGGCCAGGTCAGGGGTGCGTGGGAGTCGTGAACTCGTTGGGAAGAGGTGGAAAACGAGGACGACTCCCCGGTGGTTCCGTAATCGGCGTGAAAACTAGGGACTGCCGATCGGACAGCGCCCGAGAGGAATGGGGGCCCAGGTCGATCCAGCTCTGGGAGGCCGGATGCCACATGAGACCAAAGATGGAGTCAGGGGAAAGAGTCAGAGCTAAGCCACTGATTCCTCTCGGGGGAATAGAACCACCGGTCCCCGGGGAGAAAGGAGGGCTGTGGCGGCCCAGAGGCAGAGTCTCCTCGGGGACCCGGGTAACCTTGTGCACCCAGGGAGAGCACTGCCTCCTGCATCTCCCAGGTGGGGTCCGCGCCGGCCCCTGCGTGGCAGAGGAGTCGGTGAGTGTTACGATCGCCGAGCCTCCTGGCCGTGTGGTAGCGGACGGGGATGGCTGAGACGACGCGTGAGACTCAAGGGACGAAAGGTTACCCCTGGCCCCGCTGGTCGATCCTCCCCCGGAGGAACGGGACCGCGGACGTTGCCCAATAGGGGAGCGCGGAAGAAGTCGGCTCCCCAACGTCCTGTACCCCTAGGGAGATTGAGACGATCGATCGGGGTGGTTCGACCGTCGGGGTGAGGCCGCAGATCTGAGCTAGTCGATGCCTGTGTACCTGACCCGGGATTGTGGCCAGTGGGGGGGTTCCACCAAAGACTGGCCACAGTCCCTCCACCGGAGTGTTGACGCTCCTCGTGTCCGGGTCGTGGCTGAACCCGGACACGGTTGGGGAGAGCGTGATGAGACTGGGTGACGTTAGTGGGGGAGGTGCTAGCGTCACGAGTCTCAATAGATCGGGTGACGTGCGGTGATTCCGTCCGCGAGTCGCCACCCGTGCCAGTCCGGGTCTCGGCAAGGGTCCCCTGGGGCCGAAGATCGCCGGACGCGGCATTATAGGATAGGGTCTGCTTACGCGGTCGAAGTCGAACAGGCGAACCAGTCGAGGAACGGGAAGATTTAGAACGGGCAGGTCCTTTCATGGGAGCCTTGCCCTTGGATTTGGGCTTAGGGAAAGAAGCAAATGAAAAACAGTCGGCAATGACTGCCGATTGTCCATCCGACTGGGACTGACTGTTGGACTTCGATCGCGACGATCGTGTATCCGCCGGTCGGGTAGAGGGGGAATCGGAATGATGGTCGTGCGTCCCCTGCGCGGAACCCTCCTCTACACCGACCGTACGCTCATCGTGTGCGTGAGCGGTTTGTCCCGTGGAATCGACACGCGGCCCCTCCGGGGTAGAGAGCGACTGCCGAAGAGTGGAGCGCCTCGAGCCGTTAGTGTCCTTCACCATGTTGGGCACTGGTGGTGGGGAACAAACACGGAACGCACGATCGCAAAGGGGAGACAAAGAGGTGGATCGAGGGATATAAAGAGCTCAACCAACCTCGGGAGAGACACTGAAAGTGTAGTAAATGTAACGAGATCTCAGTGTTAGATCGAGGAAGGTCGATCGTAAGTGACGCGGTTTTGGCCGGTCGAAACAAAATGGCGAGACGACCGACACAAAATGGCGGAACGACCGGCGAAGAAATGGAAGCCGAGTGGGCGACGTGCAAGTTCGGCGAATCGAGAGTCCGAATGGAAGGAGAAGGGACAGAGATTCGGTGAACAAGGGCCGTGAAGGCCAAAACTGGGGAGAAAGGGTGAAACTGGCGATGGAGTTCCGACTTTCGAAGATCGAAAAGAGCGGAAGGCGAGGTCGCGAGTGCCGAGACAAAGGCACAAAGGCGAAGATCGCGTGGTTAAACAAATGAATAAAGCACACCAAACCAAAAGCCCCACCGGTTCAAGAATGAAAGGGTGAAGAGCGCAAGCCACAACAAATAAGCAAAGAAGCAAACACAAAGCTATCTGAACACAACGGCAAAGAGAAGGCGAGACAGAGCACAAGACTTATCTTGCTTGGACGGCAGGCCGAGAGAGAAATGAGGTATGGGAGACTGACACTGGCTTCTCCCTACGGCGGAAGTGGGTTGGGCACCACGTGACTGTCTTATCACTGCATTAGCCACACAAAAACTTCGGCCTGGCAGAGCAGACTAACTGCCGTGAATGCTATTGTCTGACATGGTACAGTATATGACGCCAAATTGGAGAGCTGCTCGAGTAGAAGACAATCCTTCGTGTCCATTTCCGAAGCCTCGATCCAATATTCGAAGGTGCGTCTCAAGCATTCGCCAAACTGTTTAAAAGTCTCATCGGAATCCTTCCTCATGGTGCGGAATTTCTTCCGGTAAGATTCGGGAGTCAGATGTAGGCGAGATCGAAGAGCAGCTTTCAGATCCTGGTAAGAAGTACCTGGCGGAATGTCCACGAAAGCTTCTTTTGCCTTCCCAGTCAGGCTTGCAATCAGGTACATTGCCTTCTTTTCGTCTAATAGATTATATGCAGCGGCCATCACTTCAAAGTGCTCGATGTACGTATCGATGTTGTCGGCCGAGCTGAAGGTAGGCATCCGGAGTTTTGGTGGTGCCAAAGGGAACTCCTCTCCCCCGGCTAGGATGTCTCTTGTCCGGATGGGTTGACACTGATCCGCCAACAGGGCGTAGCTGACTAAAGAGTTCTTCCTTCAGCCTTTGACGTTCTTCTTCCAGACGGGCCTCAAACTCCAGATCCTTCCTTTCTCGAGCTTCCCTTTCTCTTCTTTCTTCTCTCTCTAGTCTCCTCTCCTCCATCTCCATTTTCCACCGTCTCTCTTCCTTGGCTTCTCTCTCCTCCTTTTCCAGTCTCCTCTCTCCATCTCCTTTTCTTTTCGCCTCTCTCTCTAACCTCCTCTCCTCCATTTCCATTTTCCACTGTCTCTTTCTTTGGCTTCTCTCTCCTCCTTCTCTCTCTTTTCCCTTGCTTCTCTCTCTTCCTTTTCCATTTTTCCAGGCGAGGAAGGGTCCAAGGAGGATGCGGGGAAATGGGGTAACGGGGAGGAAGGACTTCCCAGGATGGTGGAAAGGACCTCTTGTCTCTCTCGGTCATACGTCGACTTGGGGTCCTGGAAATGAAGTCTGGAGCTCTTATAGGAGAGTGCATGCCTAGGGGAGTCTTTGCCAACCCAGATTCCGCAGTGACAGTGACGGGTGGAGTGGCAGCACCAGATGAATAAACCATTTGAGTGGTAGTACTCATAGTCGCCTGCACTACAGGACTGTCTAAGCCTGGAACGATATTAACCTTCTTATACATAGAGCGAGTATATAGGGTGGGTATCAGAAGGATCCATGGTGTGGTGTCACTTGACGTGGAATCAAACGCCAATAGGAAAAAGGTGCCCAAAAGGTGGACAACAGTCGAGCCGTGGGGAAGAATACAGGTTCCACTGTATGTGAAGCAATACAACTCCCAGCTTGGAGAACTGTCACAACTAAGTGACCACCAAACTAAGAAAACCAAGAGGGAAATATCATGCAGTGCTCCCACACAGGCAATCACAAGGCTGTGAAAGATCACACGTACTGTGATCAAGAAACGCAACTGCTATGGGACGGCGCAATGTGGGGATGTCTACCCAACATAGTTTTCTTACGACTCCAAGAATTCCCACTAAGTCTCAGAAGACTAGTCACGGGTGGTATTTCCAACCATACAAGTTAGAGATATCAACCCAAGTACCCAAAAATCACCGAAGTATGTTTCCCCAAAGGCAAAATACACTGAAGTTCAATAACGAGCCAAACAGTATGGAAATTCTTTTCCCAAAACAAAGTAGCAAATCCGTCTAAGTCAGACTTATCTAACAAAGCATTGTCTTTCTTTAAGGAACCAAACAACCTGACACAGGCTTCTCGCCTACACTCTAAAAGAAGTGTCGGATTAATACGGAAAACTGCACACTGATTGGAGAACGACGACTCTTAAGATTATAGAACAGATGAATCCTGTCCATTATCCAATTCACGTCGATCAGTCAAGGCCTATCTTGCTTAGGTGACTGACTCAACTAACCAACAAAAGCTGGCTACCACACCGTTTTCCACGAACTGGGAAAAAGTTTCAAACGATCAAAAAGGTGTTACAAAAAGTCGCCACAAATAGCAACTCCCCAGGAAAATAACAATGAGTATTCACGCGTCCCACTTATAAACAAGGAACACACACAAATAAAACGAAAGGTTATGTAAAATCCTTCCACCTAAACAAGGAATAGGGTGTAACGGATTTTAAACACCCAAGGGGAAGAATAACAATCGCAAAAATCCTGCAAACACACACAAAATAACGGAAGTATTTCCTGCAGAAAATCAAATGGTTATTTTTTTTTTTTAATTGACACAACACGGCGAGGCGAGCAGCAGTATGCAATAAGGCAGTAAGAGAGGCGAGGGACACTCGACCCACTCCCCTCTCCCCACTACTCCTTCCCCAAAAGGGCTTCCTACACTCTAAAGCCTACCCTGCCAACCTCCCACTTAACACAATCACAAAACGAGACAAAGGGATCCTGCGCCCGTAGTAAGGTGGCGGACTACCCAACTAAACCACTCTCCCCGGCATCTCCACCAAAAATGTCAGGTACGGGGGTCCCGACGGTCCGAACCACGGGGAGAGTGGAGTCAGGCACCCACACCACACTCACCACAAAACACAAGGACCCAGGACATACACTCAAAGACAATATTTATTGCACATTACAACACACTCACACTGCGCACACACACTAAGTGGGGGTGGGAACTCTGGCAGAAGAGAGAGGACAGAGAGAAAGGCAGGAGAAAGGAGGGAAAAGAAGAGCGAGATACGGAGAGATTAACTACTGGATAGGGGCCAAATAAAATAATAAAAGAAAACAATGTTAAGTCCCCCCGTCCCGGGATGCCCCAAATTACACCTCTATTTTCCCTTAGAAAGAAAAGAAGAAATAGACACAATCTAAATATGTTCACATCACAGGGCCTGAATTTTCAGGAAAGGAAGAAAAAAAATAAAGAAAAAAAATGCAGAGGAGACAGAGGGGCCTGGACCACTACCACACCACTCAGGACACTTCCGACTAACACACTCATCTTGTGTCCTCCAAGTCCAATGTCTTGATGGAAGTCGGGACTTCCAGCCGGCAGTGGAAGCACACAGCACCCCCCTGCCGTCGCCTCAGCAGCTCTCCCCAGCACCGCGGCCAAGGAGGAGGTAGGCCCGGGGTTCCGAGGAAACAGCCCGACCGCGAACCACCAGAAAACGACCAAACAAGCAAACAAGCAAGCCCTAAGGCTGGGGTCAGTACCATGCTGGGAATATGATTCCAGTTTGGTCAGTGTCAGAGGGTTGTGGTCGGTTGGTCGAGGCCAAAGAGAAGAAGAGTGTAAGAGGGAGATAAAAGGGAGGAAAGCAGCAGATAGAAGAATGACTGAAAAGCAGAAAAATGAGGTCCGTCCAATAAGAAAGAGTAGGCGTCCATCGAAAAATAAAATACTGAGGTAAGGAACAGAGGGCTTGTATGGGTCAAGTCTTGTCACACATGATACCGGCCCTAATCTCAATTAACTAAATGTTAATGCAAACCTGATAAATTTGCCACGAGTCAACCTTCCTTAATATTTATCCATCTATTTCAATCCACAACTGACATAGGTAGGAACATTTTAGAAAGAATTATGCATTGAATCGACAGGTGATTGAGCAACCACCGGAAGACTTCCCGTTAAATTAAAAAAACAACTAAATATTTCGAATCATCACCCGTAGGCATTTTTGCTCTTTTATACATAAAATGGATTATACTATAATGAACACTCACCCGCAAACATGCACACAAATATTTATGCATTAAACGAGGAACGAAAAACATGGGGAGGAGAAAACAATGACTGGAAGAGAGGGTGGATGAATGTCCCACACCCACCCCCGGTAAATTTGCCCTCAACCAAACACACCGCGGTTCACCTCATGAGTCAAAATTTACTCTCCAATAAAAGACTTAGGCTCTTAGCCTCCACCAAAAAGCAAATAGTATTGTAAAAATTATGAAAGTACGAAGGACACTAAATTTCAATGAAAACTTATTCTTTTGCTCTATGAGTGAGCCATACTCGACCGGCAATATCTCGCACTCACGAGATTTTTAGCAGGACAACTAAAACAACCCTGCATAAGAAGCAGACGAAAACCAGCAGAACACGCAAAACTTTTAGAGAGAAACTAACGATAGAAAGAATTACGACCTCCACCTTAGAATTTGAATAAGTGATTTACTTTACATTAACCGTGGGAAAAGTACGCAAGGAAGCCTATCTCAAGGAACAAAACGTCACTTACCAACAGGCTTGTGAAAAGCTAGCCGTATGCTACGCTCTGCTCACTGAAGAACCAGCGTCTCCAACACCGGCCTCCCAACTCTCCCGACGAGGAAAAGAATGGTCGTGAGACCACAGCCCCAGCCCTGGTTAGCAGGAAGAGAGCTCCCAAGTCGCCAACCACCAAAACCCCTATGCCCAATCCAATGAAGGATAGCACTCCGGGGTGAGGTGAAGATTCCAACGAAGAAATCAAACAGCAATGAAGCTGAACCCGAAAACGCTACCAGGGAGAAGATATGTCTTCGACTCGAGGCTGGACTTTCGCAAAGTCCCAAAAGACGACACCGCGACAAAAACGTCAGCTTCGATCTAGGGTGAGTAAAGACGAGAATCTCCAAGAAAAACTGAGGCATGCGTGTCAGACCTGACACAACGAGGCGTCGCGGAAACCCGTGGACAGTTACAGGTAGGAGGGAGGATGATGAAAACAGATTATATAGAGGGGGAAGGATGGAGGAAAGGCTACACTGGAAACAAGAAATAACGAAAACAGGACCCAAAACATATTGCTAGGGTTTCTGTCGTCGGATGGAAATAAAAACGGACAGGAAGGATCTCCCCACCTGAATATTACCCCTGGACAAAAAACCTGTTCGTGACAGTATATATTATGTAAATTTAGTAGTAGGTTAATGATTGACTCGCTTAAAAGTAACCTTATAAGTATGAGTAAATAAATGTAAGAAACTATAAGTACTTACTTATTGGACTCTTTGATAAAGAAAGAAAGAATTCATGGGTTAATGCTGGTGATTCGAAAATATTTGTAATAGTATATGCAGAAAGTATGGTATAAATTGGTTGATAGCGCAAATAGATAATATGATCAAGTGTGATGCTCTGTGTCAACCTCGGGTGATGTCGATGGAGGAAGGACTAGCGCACAGCCCAAACACACTCACAGCTTGCTTACAATCTCATTCATATATCATGCATTCGTCACATCAAACCACTAGTAAAGTCTATAACTTTACTACACATGATCATAGAACAAAAACATCAATGCATATGGAATCAAACAAAATAAAACATTCTCTCTTTCCTGAACTTCACAAAATCATTTATCTAAATCATCATTAACTAACCCGGGTATAAATAGATTTCTACTTTACCTGGCCAGGTGATCTTAACTATTCACGAATCACTGTCTTTTCTTTTCCTTTTTTTTTTTCTTTTCACTGTCACTTTCACAGCACGACACAACTGCTGGCCACTGGTATTGGTCTGCTGGCACCGGCGTTGGTCTGTGGTTCAGCTTGACGAAGTGACGCTGCCAGTATGAGGTCGAACCCCCGGTTCAGATGGAACATGACTATCAACATCGATCTGTTCTCCTTTCTTTCTTCCTGCATTAACGCATGCACTCTCTCTCTCTTCCAGTCTGCCCTATCAAATGGACATGGTTGCTTTTCTTTTCTTTTTTTTCTTTTCTTTCTTTTCTTCTTCATTAGTTAGCAACTCTCTCTCTACCACATCTCTCTTTTAGCCCTTCCCCTGCAGACTATCTCCTGCTAATCTCTCAACTTGGTTCTCTCCTCTCCTCCCCTCATCTCTCTCTCTCTGCCCCTCTCTCCTGCAGAGCTTTCCACTCCGAACCTCTCTCTCTCTCTCTCTGTTCGTTCTCCCCCTCGTTCTCTCTGCTTCTCTCTCGTCAGAGCTTACACAGAGCCTCTTCCTCTGTCTCTCTCTGTTCGTTCTGTGCAGACTATCTGTGCTAATGCTTAAACTTCACTCCTCTCATCTCTCTGCTTTCTCCTGCAGAGACTACACCCCAGAACCTCTCTCTCTCTCTGTCTCTCTGTTCGTTCTCATCTCCCTGCCTTCCTGTAGGCGAGAGCCTACTCCCCGAACTTCTTCCTCTCTCTCTCTGTCTGTTCGTTTTCTTCCCTTCTCCCCTCTCTCTCACCCCACGCATTACTTTATGCCCTCACTCCGTGTCCAAGGGCCAGTACCATTGGTCAGTATTTTTACCGCCTGATACCCGAAGTTATCTCCCTCTAATTCCATTGGATATTCAAATCATGACAGTCACGCCTACACGCCTTACTCTCTGTGGTGGTCAAATTGGTCATTTAATTGATTAGCTAGATTTCACCCCCACCACGACTACCTTCCCCTCTCCCTTTCCTGCTTTAACCTGCGACGTCCGACTAACAATGGCGCTGGTTCCACAAATTGGCTAGATGAGCTGAGCCAGGCGCTACGACTCGTCTCGCTAGACATCGAGGCGTCGGTCAAAGCTGCTTAGTCCGTCTGGCCGACAGACCGTCTCTGTGGAGCCTCTCCCCTATGTTTAAATTTGGGCTGGATCCGAACCATGGGCCCGTCTACGTGGCGCCCAGAATATTTGAGTTAGAGCTTATGTCCAAACAACCTGACCACGACTTGGTTGTTCTATTTTGACCGTGACAATTTCCCCCTTGCAAAAGACTATGCACCGCATCGTCTCAAAACCAGGGTACAAAAAAAAACAACAACCGATTTGCTGACACACAGCTACACTGCAAAGTTTGAAAAATACTTTACAACCAACGGTTTATAAATTATAAAATATATCATTAGTGAATACCACTCCAATGAGTTATCATTGACGTGCGCTCTTGCTTATTTCAATTCATTTTTAACGACCTCTGTGCGCACTTATGCGATTCCCCTACCTGCGGATTTGCCATCTCTCCTTTTCACAATTCTTATGAAAAGCACAATATAATATGATCACGATCCATGACACTTCACTGAGGAATCTCCATCCTCACTTATTGCAAATAATGCATTACTACACAAGCGGCTGTATGCTCCAAGCATAACTACATTCACATGAACAAGTCTCACAAAAAAAAATATGAACAAGTCTCACACAAAAAATATGAACCATAGCCAACTGGAATGAACCCATATCCAATCAACATAACTGTAATCAACACATATTATCAACAAAGCACCCCGGATATGACTGACTTCCTCTGAGTCGCAGCTTGCTAGACTACACGACTTAAATAGTCAGCTCCGACATTCTGTCGACCTGGAATGTACTGCACTCGGTACCTGTAGGGCTGCAGTGCCATTGCCCAACGCAGAACCCTGCTGTTTTTCAGCTGTGCCTCCTGCAGGAATTTGAGTGGTTGATGATCTGTCTCTATCACGAACTCTTTCCCATACAAGTATTTGTGGAACTTCTGCACGGCCCACATGACAGCTAAACACTCCTTCTCTACAGTTGCGTACCCTTCTTCACACTTTGTCAACTTCCTGCTAGCATACCTCACAGGGAACTCGACCCCTTCATGCTCCTGCAAAATACTGCACCTATCCCCCACCTGATGCATCTGTCCGCAACAAAAATGGTTTGGACATATCTGGTAGCTTCAAGATGGGACGGAACCTAGTCTTTCCAACACTGTCTGCAGTGCTTGCTCTGCAGCGTCTGACCACTCGACCACTGCTGGTTTCCCTGCCTTGACCAAATCACTGAGAGGACTCGTGATTGCTGCGAAATTTGGAACAAACTCCCTATAGAACCCAATAAAAACCTAGCAGACTCCTGACTTCTGTTTTGGTCTTTGGTCTCTCTGAATTCATCATCTTCTCCACCTTTTCCCTTTCTGGCTGCTTTGTGTCGCCTCCGACAACAAAACCTAGGAACTCCTACTGTCTAGCCCTTCATACAGTGACACATCCCTGTATGACTCTTCTGGAAACTTAGGTAACAAAATCTCCCCTTCTTCTGCTGGGTCTCTTTCACCTCATCAATGATTGCTGCTGCGCCTATGTGCTGAGTCTCACGCTGAATATATTTGCGGAGGAAATTTGCATGGAAAAGTTTTGGTTTCCCATTCACATCAATTCGGTAATCCCGACCGACCTTTTCAGTGATGGTGAATGGTCCTTTCCAATGCATCAGCAGCTTGTTGTGACCCGTGGGAAGCAGTACCAGGACTTGATCTCCCCTTGTGGATTGCTTCCTTACCTTCCTGTCATATTGCTTCTTCTGAACGACCCTAGCCTTCTGCAAACTTTCCTTTGCAACCTTACACGTCTCATACCTGTGCCCACCTTTGGAACAGGGCGAGATTGGGCCAATCAGATCGACGGCCACTCTCCTGAATGTGTGTCAATTAAAGGGGGATGTTTAAGAGGCGCCTTCCTCTTCACCCTCTTGTGGCTGACCTTTGACACACGTCACATGACATGCAGAAACGCTTGATGTCTGACATTGCTCCTGGCCAATGAAAGTCATCAAAGATTCGGTCAGCTGTTTTGCTGGTGCCGAGATGACCCCCATGAGCGACTCGTGACCCACTGACATGACAGTGTCACGATAACCTGCTGGTGCCTCTAACTGAGTGGTCACCTTACCTGTCTTCCCCTTGGTGAACACTCGGTACAACAGCCCCCCTTTCACAAGAAATTCTGTCTCACCTCCTCTAACCTCCTGTTTCTCTCCACCTCTTGCCAACTCCCAAGACTTCACGAGCGAAGGGTCTTGTTCCTGCGCTGGGCCTAAACTCATCAGGGGACACATCTATGCCCGACTTCCTTGCGGAACGACTAACGGTTTATCACCCTTTTCCTCCTTCTTGCTCCTTGTTTGAACTGCTGCCCCTGTGGCAGTCAACAACTCAGGATCCCCTGGATCCCTGTCCCTGAATATTTCCAATGATCAAATCATGAAGGGGTTTCTCCATCACCAACGCAGACAACTCGCCTGAGAAGTAAGGGGTACGTACTTCTATCTTAGCAACTGGAAACTCCCTCACAGTGCCATCGATTAGAGTACAGGTCTGGATTTGCCCTGTCAAATCCCCTTTCTCGACCACGTTGTTCGTACTACCCCGCATGAACAACCAGTGTCTCGTAACACTTTCACCCTCTGCTGGGCCAATCCACCCTTCTTCCACTGGTAACGAACCACTCAGCCTAGTGCCCTCCCCTCCTGACACTGACTGCTGTCCAGTGCTAGCCATAGGCTGCACTCCACCCTCTTCAACTGAATCCCTTTTGGGTTTCCCCTGCAGGTCGTTTCCCTTGACGACCCTTATCCACCTCTTGCAAGGCTGCTGCCTTCTGGAACCTCATGCGACAATCCCTCGCCACATGTCCCTTCTTGTGACAAATGAAACACCTAATGTCCCTTTGCCTTCCTTCTGCCCCACCACTGGGTTTGCAGACTTTGCAGAAAACTCCCCTGGTCTCCTTGCACTCTTCTCACCTGTGCCTGGCACCTGTTTCTCCTGCACCTTAGTGCCCAAACGCGCCTCTCTGTACACCTCTGCGAACTTCAGCAACTCTCCTGCTGTCTCTGGCTGTCTCTCTTTCAAATGTATGGTTAACTCAGGCTGCAACCTGACAAAATCTGTTCTTTCATAACTAGCTCTTTCAAATTTAGCGAACTCCTTCTTCGTACCACCAACTCTAATTGTTGTTCAATAGGGTGTTTTTTCTTCCGCCATTATATCTCTTTTTTTTTTTTTTGAACAAGATTTTATTACTACGACAGCCAAACTGGTGGTTTCCGACACGAGTGACGTAATAGCACAATCCTATGAATGATAATATTAGCTTGGGACAACGTAATTAGTTTTTTTTAAGACGCCCAGCGCCTGACCCAACTATGAGAGCGAATTATAGGCAATCTGTGCGAAATGAGTACTCTGGGCTGAAATGCCAAGCCTAGTATTAACTATCCCTTTGGGAAACAATGCCAAGCCTAGTATTTAACTATCTCGGGAACATACAGTAAGAACAACCCCTTGTCTTAGGATTACAATACTTGAAAACCCACCCAGCTTCCTCTCTGAGAAGTTGAACAATTATAATAAATGGGCCGAATATCCTGGCAAGCTCGCCAATAAATTGTCAACCTCGGGTGATGTCGATGGAGGAAGGACTAGCGACAGCCCAAACACACTCACAGCTTGCTTACAATCTCATTCATATATCATGCATTCGTCACATCAAACCACTAGTAAAGTCTATAACTTTACTACACATGATCATAGAACGAAACATCAATGCACATGGGAAACAAACAAAAAAAACATTCTCTCTTTCCTGAACTTCACAAAATCATTTATCTAAATCATCATTAACTAAAACCCCGGGTATAAATAGATTTCTACTTTACCTGGCCAGGTGATCTTAACTATTCACGAATCACTGTCTTTTCTTTTCCTTTTTTTTTTCTTTTCACTGTCACTTTCACAACACACACAACTGCTGGCACTGGGATTGGTCTGCTGGCACCGGCGTTGGTCTGTGGTTCAGCTTGACGAAGTGACGCGCCAGGTATGAGGTCGAACCCCCGGTTCAGATGGAACAGTGACTATCAACATCGATCTGTTCTCCTTTCTTTCTTCCTGCATTAACGCATGCACTCTCTCTCTCTTCCAGTCTGCCCTATCAATGGACATGGTTGCTTTTCTTTTCTTTTTTTTTCTTTTCTTTCTTTTCTTCTTCATTAGTTAGCAACTCTCTCTCTCCACATCTCTCTTTTAGTCCTTCCCCTGCAGACTATCTCCTGCTAATCTCTCAACTTGGTTCTCTCCTTTCCTCCCCTCATCTCTCTCTCTCTGCCCCTCTCTCCTGCAGAGCTTCCACTCCGAACCTCTCTCTCTCTCTCTCTGTTCGTTCTCCCCCTCGTTCTCTCTGCTTCTCTCTCGTCAGAGCTTACACAGAGCCTCTTCCTCTGTCTCTCTCTGTTCGTTCTGTGCAGACTATCTGGTGCTAATGCTTAAACTTCACTCCTCTCATCTCTCTGCCTTTCTCCTGCAGAGACTACACCCAGAACCTCTCTCTCTCTCTCTGTCTCTCTGTTCGTTCTCATCTCCCTGCCTTCCTGTAGGCGAGAGCCTACTCCCCCCAACTTTTCCTCTCTCTCTCTGTCTGTTCGTTTTCTTCCTTCTCCCCTCTCTCTCACTCACGCATTACTTTATGCCCTCACTCCGTGTCCAAGGGCCAGTACCATTGGTCAGTATTTTTACCGCCTGATACCCGAAGTTATCTCCCTCTAATTCCATTGGATATTCAAATCATGACAGTCACGCCTACACGCCTTACTCTCTGTGGTGGTCAATTGGTCATTTAATTGATTAGCTAGATTTCACCCCCACCACGCACTACCTTCCCCCCCCTCCCTTTCCTGCTTTAACCTGCGACGTCGACTAACAATGGCGCTGGTTCCACAAATTGGCTAGATGAGCCTGAGCCAGGCGCTACGACTCGTCTCGCTAGACATCGAGGCGTCGGTCAAAGCTGCTTAGTCCGTCTGGCCGGACAGACCGTCTCTGTGGAGCCTCTCCCCTATGCTTAATTGGCTGGATCCGAACCATGGGCCCGTCTACGTGGCGCCCAGAATATTTGAGTTAGAGCTTATGTCCAAACAACCTGGACCACGACTTGGTTGTTCTATTTTTTGACCGTGACACTCTGTCCACAACCACATGGGGCATTTTTACTAAATTTTGTTGTAAAAGCATCGACTTTCCACCAAAACATAAGGGACGATAACTTCCTGCTGATGTGGGAGTGTGTTTTTAAGTTTGCAATACTAAATTCTGTGTAAATAAGCTTTTTGTGAGACTCTTTGAAGGAATTCTGGAAATGGTTCCAAGCAAATGATTCCACTATACTATATTGTTCTTGAACCGTAAGTGGAAAATCCATCCTGAGAGACTCTGAACTAAATTTTGCACCTTGTTTTGTAGCTCTGTCTACTTTGTCGTTATAATAAAACGAACAGTGTGACGGTATCCAGCAGAAAGTAATTGCCGTGCCTTGTATAGAGAGAGCATGAATTAAACAGCTAATTTCAATTATCATTTCTGATCTATTCTGCAGTTTTAATGATTTCAGTGCCTGAAGTACAGACTTTGAATCAACACAAAAAAGTACTTGAAATATAGATCGTGGGAAATTTAGGAGATGATTTAACGCCATTACTATTGCAGTAAGTTCCGCAGTAAAAACAGATTTATTTTTCCCCAGTGAAAAACATTTCTCTGCTTTTAAATCAGGTATCAAATAAGCAGAGCCCGCATTTTTCTGAATTAATGACCCATCTGTGTATACTTTTAAATGATTTGGATACTTCTCTTCAATATGAAATTTAGCATTGCTTGCCACTATATTTATATTGTCCTTCTTTTTTAAATCAGTGTGGTCAACATCAAAATGGGCCCTTTGAAGTTCCCAGGGTGGTGTAGGGAAGAAAGACGGCCTTGCAGATACAGACTTTTCGTCAACAGTAATGCCTGTGGCGTGCCTAAGCTCAGATGTATACGTTGCAAGTTTAATCTGAGAGGATATTGTTTTTGCACGTGTAGGAAAGTCGATATCTGATCTAATTTTAATTTCATTTTTCACACCATTCTTAACTCTGTGTGTGTGTGTGTGTGTGTGTGTGTGTGTGTGTGTGTGTGTGTGTGTGTGTGTGTGTGTGTGTGTGTGTGTGTGTGTGTGTGTGTGTGTGTGTGTGCGCGCGCGCGCGCGCGCGCACACACACACATGTGTTTGGTAGAGAGGGGTTGAAGGGAGAAGAATAGGAGTGGGGTTCGTTCGGTTCAAATTCTTGGACCACACATTTAGAGCTTATTCGGTTTAGCCAACATGGAATCTGACCTCACAATGCTTACTTGTTTGATCCAGAAATGGCGGTTTTTCACTGTGACCATCAGCTTCCAGCGCACGTGCTCTGTGAAAGGAAGAAAGACCTCACCTCCATGGAGAGAACCAAGATCGTCCTGCAACGTCCTGCTCAACCTCCTGCTAACCAAGTCAGTGAGGTTTTCGTAGTACTAACACCTTCTGTTATGTTTTACCTTAATAACAACACAGGTACCTATTCATTTGGGCAGGTATCGCACACACACGCGCGCACGCACGCACGCACGCACACACACACACACACACACACACACACACACACACACACACACACACACACACACACACACACACACACACACACACACACACACACACACACACACACACGTGTGTGTGCTCGCATAGTCATGCAGATGTATAGCACAGAGAATGCAAAATGAAAATATTGCGTTCAATATCTTGTCTTTAAACACATTAAAAAATATATATGCCCCTTCCCAGAGACAGACAAATTGTTGACGATTGTGTAGGAATGATGACAACGCCTTTCTTATAAGGCAATGTAATGATCTTTTTTGTTTGTTTGTTTGGGTTTTTTTGTTTGTTTTGTTGTTTGTTGTTGTTTTTGCGTTAGAATTTGTGGTCGATTATATAAAAAGTCTTCGCAAATTCAACAAATAGCGCTTTACAAAATTTATTTTGAGACAGAGAGAGAGAGAGAGAGAGAGGAGAGAGAGAGAGAGAGAGAGAGAGAGAGAGAGAGAGAGAGATTGATTGATTGATTGATCTTTAATACCCAAGGATGAAGATTTTAGGCCAAAGCCTAGTCTTACAATCTGTCCTTGTCATGCATACATTATTTCAGCACATATCATTCATACAGACAATTCAACATAGCAACATGGTAATCTAATTCTACAATGATAAGCAAACTGCTCATAAAAGCACTAATGAGATGGGGGATGGTAAAACAAAAGGAAACTTACAAGCAAACAAACAAACAAAAACTACACAGAGAGAGAGAGAGGTCAGAGGAGGGTGGGGAAGAGAGAATGGTAGGTAGGGGGAGGAGAAAAGGGATGGTAGACAGAGTGGGAGTGGGGATGAGCGATTTTAACGGAGTAGGTTTTATGTTGAGACGATTTATCCAAAGTATGGTTCACAGAAGACTTAGCGAATGGACGTTAATCATTGTAATCGAATAATTTAACTACTGAGACATAAAATGTTTATGCAAATGTTCCTTGAAAGGTTTTAAAGTATTCATGTTTTGTAGATTCGGTGGAAGTGAGTTCCAGACATATGGTCCAGAGTAAGCTAGGCTTGTTTTGTATAGATCAATGCGTGGGTAGGGAAGAAGGAATTTCGTCGAGCCAGAAAAGCTGTTCGATCTTGTAAAAAGGGCATTGATATAACATGGCATAGTATCTGTCAAGATTGTAAACATAAATGATGCCTTGTTGAATTCCAATTGCCTATTCAGAGGAAGTATGTTAAGCGCTTTTAGTTTTTCGTCTGTTAGAGATACAGCTGGATGGAGTAGCTTTGCTGCACGTCTATGGAGAGAATTCAGCCTTTTTTTGTGGACGTCACTACTGCCGTCCCACACTGTTGATGCGTAATTTATACGTGACATTATGTGTGCATTGAAGAAAAGTTTAAGCACATTACTGTTGACGTAGCGCTTTAAATTGAGATAACAGGAAAAGGTGTTTTGAGACTACCTTGCATACGTTATTTAGATGAGATTGCCATTTCAATTCTTTATCTATCGTTAACCCTAAAACACGATGCTCATCTACCTGCTCGATAGAAGTGCCATTCAACTGAAGTTTTAGGCAAAGAGGAGTCAACTGGTGTTTTTGGCGGGTAGCTATAATCATAGATTTGGTTTTGGCTGGGTGTATGACCATTGAGTTTGAATGACACCAGTCTGACACGTCGTTTAGACTTTCCCTGGAGAGAAGTTTCTATTGTCTGTAGATCACTACCATTCGTTTGGAGCGACGAAGAGAGAGAGAGAGAGAGAGAGAGAGAGAGAGAGAGAGAGAGAGAGAGAGAGAGAGAGAGAGAGAGAGAGAGAATGCTGATTATTTTGAAAATTTCAGACCTTATTCCAATGCCCCGCCGGTCACTACACTCACACCTTCCTGGCCTGTGATGTCGCCAGTAATTGCTGGGGTCGTAAACGAGGAACTCTGGTGGACTGCACTGCTTCCATGACGCCACTTCCGCCTTCAATGAAGTGCTTGACTACGTCAGAGCACGTGCCGTTCCCATTAGTTTGTGACCACAGACAGGACTGCAGTGACAACAGTGATGAGGACTTCTGCACCTATCCTCCGTGTGCACATGATCACGTTCCGTGCAGGGATAAATTTGTACGTGTGTGTGTGTGTGTGTGTGTGTGTGTGTGTGTGTGTGTGTGTGTGTGTGTGTGTGTGAATTGGTGGTTCTGGAGACTATTTCTACTTTACCTACCCGTCTTAACCCAAATTCTTTGAGCAGCAGAACGTAACTCAGTCAGACTGGATGCCCATGCAAACCCCTCCCACCACCCCCACTCCCTTCCCCCTGTCCTTACCCCTTCTGCCACAACGATGACGGTCAACAAAACACGGTGTTTCGGGCAGTCGAGTGTGTTGCCTATACACACCCCTCTCAGCCCAGACCTTTTCGTGTGTGTTTCAAGACCCACTGTCATGTGAGCTTATAGTCGTTAGGCCTAAATAAAGATGTAGGTCACACAACACCGTTGATCTTCCCCTTATTAGTCGTGATATTGCATTTTCACCTGTTCAGCCAAAATGTATGAGAGTCCACATTTTGCCATTTACCAAAAGCTCTGTTTTTAGCCTATGCATTGAAAAACAAAGTTGAGCAGTGTAGAAATAACCTTTTAGCAAAATATGTTGTGATAGAGCAGCAGTGACATCAGCAAAACTCCAACTCGGTGGCCACATACTTTTGCTTCTAGATTTGATGTGTTTTCTCGTTTTTCTTTTTGCTCTGGTAAATATAAAAATGACTACATGAGAAAATACCTACACTGCACAAGCTTGCAAATTTCAACTATTTCATCCCCAGTATTTTTATTGAGGGAAACTCTCTAGTGCGGGTTTAAAAGCCCTCCTTCCTCCTCCTCTACCCAAATCGATTTTCCCCATTTCCAATTTTTTGGGTAAGTAGAGGCCAAAAAAAAAAAGAATAGTTGCTGTTATATTATCACAGATCTGCACCGTGGTTCTGCACCAGTCAGCTACGTAAAGGGAGCAATGCCAATATGCCCGAGTAGGCTTGAACTGCTGCTACTCGGCTCCTCTCATACGGGAACAACAGCCATTCCATATGTATTGTAAACAGAGACTGGAACCAATGTCTGTCCACAGTACTGCCATCCAGTGGCTAGGCTTCCATTCTCCCCTTTCTCCTACCGGTTGCATTCATTAATTCAAATACATGTCAACTGTGCACGCCACCCAGCCATTTACAGACTCAACTCCGCCCAGCTATTTACAGACTCCACTCCACCCAGCTATTTACAGACTCCACTCCATCAAGCTATTTACAGACTCCACTCCGCCAGAGGAGTGCAAGCATAAGAAAACTTGTGATCGTGACATAGCCACGGGCCAAAGCCTGCCTGTGACTGAAAAGGGACGGGGAGGGGGACGGGTGTCTTCAAACAGCTAGCATGTTTCCATCGCACTGTGCAGTTGAGTCTCATAGGTCATGTACAACAGATAATGTTAAGAACTAGCCTACTAGGAAGAAAGATGGCAGAGTGGTTAAGATGTTCGCCTGCCAATCAACGTTTGAGAAGTGCGTGGGTTCGAGCCCTGTCTTCCTCGCCCTTTCTTTCCAGTTTGAATGACAAATCGAACTGATCGTCAAGCCCATCGGATGGGGACTATAAGCGAGTCGGACCCGTGTGCCTTCCTGGCCCCCTGCACACGTTAAAGAACCCACGGCAGTTGAAAATAAAAAAAGGGCAGCGGCAGTTGAAAATCGAAAAGAGCAGGGGGGTTCCCCGCTGCCCTGGCAAAATTGATGTAAATTGAAGATAGCCGCCTGCATGGTATTTCTTACCAAGCCACAAAAATTGTCACTTACTGTTATCCTGTGCCAGCGTGCACCAGTGGAAATGGAGGACACGTATAAACATCGCATGCATCCGATGTGAGAAACTAGAGGAATAAATGAGCTAAATGAAAATGAACGACTGATATTTGAATGGTACGGGAAACGACTGAATGAGCGCCAGTAAGCTGCTCTTCAGGCGGCTCTACCTGGGTAGGCAGCCCGTTGAGTGAAAGAGGTAGTGTGTTTATTGTAAAGCGCTTACAGCTTGGTCTGTGACCGAGGATAGGCGCTATATAAATACCCAATAACTTGTGTAAGTGTTTTTAATTAAGCATTGCATGAACTGCACGAAAAATCCACGTTTCACGGGAAATGTCATGGTCTAATCAGATTTGCCAAACCTTAACATGAGCATGAGACCAGTGCACAATCTCTGGCTCGGTGACGTCATATCATTCTCGATGTTACCAATCAAAACTGGTTCTCTCTGTTAAGGCATTCAAAAGCCAGCTAGGCCAGTTCCCACTCTCACTGTCTTTGTCTGTCGTTCTACACTGTCTGCGTACGTTTCTCTATCATTGCCCATCTCTGTTGTCCTCTGTCTGTCTGCCTGCATGTCTCTGTTATTGCCTGTCTCTGTGTGCCTATGTGTCTGTCTCTATCTCTGTCTCTGTCTCTTTCTCTCTCTGTGCAAGTGTGTGTGTGTGTGTGTGTGTGTGTGTGTGTGTGTGTGTGTGTGTGACCAAAACATAACAGATTCAAAATCAGCAAAATAGACTATCATGAGTACAAATCAAATATCGCAAGTTTATAACAATCTCCATGTAGACAGGAATCTTGCACAATACATTTATAATACTACAATGAGCAGTAGTAGCTGTTTTGATGTGCAATGTGAAGTTTATCTATCTGTTTATACTGCTGACACTTTCTATTCCATTTGTCAGTTCACACCTACCTCTCCTCTCCCCCCCCCTCTCTCTCTTGTTTGCTGTTTGTTGTGTGTGTGTGTGTGTTGTCAGTCTCTCTCTCTCTCTCTCTCTCTCTCTCTCTCTCTCTCTCTCTCTCTCTCTCTCTTCGGGCCCTCACTGATGAGAAAAAGTCACTGCCAGCACCTGTTCTGCAATTGCAAGGAAATATTGATCGGCATCGACAATTCCTGAACTTGTCGACTCTCTTACCGGGACAATGAGCAGTGACCAAGTGAGCTGGCACAATGTGATGATGTCGTTTCTTAATCCATTCTGTGATCTGGCATTCGTGTCACTTGGAGTCGTGCAAGAGCTCTCTATGTACATTTCCAGACATCTGTTCGAACAGCCCCATCCTAGACCCTTCCCTCTTGCCCTCTAAGGTTCATTCTCTCCAGTACCTCCTGCCTCCCTCGCCAGTCCTTTCCCATCCCCCTTCCACCACACTCTTCTGCTTTCTCCCCTCTCTCCCTCGTCCCTCTTGTCCCTTGTGCATGGGCCTCAATAACCTATTGACAACAAACTGTCGGCTCTCTCTCTCTCTCTCTCTCTCTCTCTCTCTCTCTCTCTCTCTCTCTCTCTCTCTCTCAGTGGTGTGTGTGTGTGTGTGTGTGTTAGTCTCTAGTCTCTAGTCACGCTGTTTATCTGTCTGTCTTATTGATGAGGCGTTTCTGAATCATGCCCCGAATCACTCACCAGACATATTTATGACAGGGTTGTAACTAACTCTTCTGGCGAAGATCCAGTAGGCTATCATTCTTCCTCCAAACTCGGGTGCAGGGCACTTCGAATATGTTTTGTTGTTTGAACATCGCTAACTCAGGCTTGTGTGAAGTGCCCATTTCCTGCTGTGTGGATGGATGGATATTTATGGCCTTTTCAGACCCATTGTCTTAATGGTGAGAACTTGCTCTCACTGGAAACAGAAAGAGTGAGATGACGTCATTGAACTAAATCCAGTGCGCTGGTTTATGCTTCTCAACACTGTCAAGGCCCGTTAGGGCCCACAAATACGAAAAGAAAGGTAACTGAACTTACTCCCACGCTGTTTAAAGCAACGCCACCACCATGTCTGTCGACGCTTGCAGAATGAAACTTAGTCAATGGCCACCCTCCCCCGGGTCATTGCTTCACATGATTGTGCAGTGAGCTACACCTTTCTCCCAAGTCCGTACCTGGTTATCCATTCCATCTGTGACAGGCGTCCCACATATCTGAGCAGTGTTCCTATTGTTCGTGCAATTCATGCTGTGCTTTGTTTCCTTTTCCCTCCAAATCTCACACTCCCCTCACCTCCAACCCCTTGCATCCTGTCTCAAGTATCCCACCTCCCCCACCCCCACCCCCGCACACCCAGAGAGAGAGAGAGAGAGAGCGAGGAAGGCGAAAAGGGAGGTGGAAGATGTGGTTCTCAGGTGTAATGCTGGAGAGCGGTGGAGGGGGTGAGTGCAGGTTCGATAGGTTTTGATTGTCAGTGTTTGAGGTCTGTCTTTTTCATCATCCCACCAATTGAAGACTGACTCGTCCCTTCGAAGATCATCTTGGTAACCAATGTGTGTAACTCCACCCTCAAATGATATCAATCAAACTGTGGACTAGTGCAAGAATCCACCTGGTGACTGACTGACTCCTGGCAGCTGGGGGAGGGTCAGGATCTGTCAGTCAATGGATGGACACAACCTTGTACATATTCAGCCAATGTATATCTGCTATATGACCCCTCCCTCTTTTGACTTATCAACCTAACACTGCTGCCATCCATCAATGGCATTACATTTTTAACCTTGACCTAACCAGCTTACCGAGTGTGTCTTCAGTGGCATATGTCCTAGGACTATGAAAGACATACATTTGTGCATTCTTTGTGTGGATGGAAAGTATACCTACACACAGTCTTCAGTATGACTGTCAACACTATACACCTGAATGTTCTCATTGTAGATGCAAAGTAAAAATACATACAGTCCTGTATATGACTGTGAAATATACACACAGGTGTCCGCAATTTAACTTTGATCTGACGAATCAGCGATTTTGCTATAAAATGCTTCAATATTTTAAATGAAGAGGGGCAATAAATCTTTTCTGTGTGTATGTGTGTGTATTTTTTCACCACTCTGAACCAATTATTAGGCTTTATTTTAAAAAAAGCCTCCTGTCTTTAGAGAACTGTCACACAGTGTCTAGCACACATTCTTTGTTCTGCTCAAATCTGCCTACCGACCCCTTAAACGGTACGGAAACGGCACTACATTCGATCATAAAGAATATTGCCCTTCATCTAGATGATGCATCAGTACTGACTTTTCAAAACATGCGTACTCACATTGGTCTGGCTAAGTCTTGGATGACTGAGCATACATTGAAACTAAACGGTATAATGAAACACACACACACACACACGCGCGCGCGCACACGCACCCGCGCGCGCGCACGCACACACACACACACACACACACACACACACACACACACACACACACACACACACACACACACACACGTGCACACACACACACACAACACACACACACACACACACACACACACACACAGAAACCCTTCTCATTTACTGAGATCATTTCACAACCATCCCAAGCCATCTACTGAAAAGTTTGCCATTGCGTTCCTTCCTTCAACACCAACTTGATATTAATCAGCTCAGATACGATGTCACTTCTCAAGCATACAACCTACATCTGTAGATCTGCTATGCAGGTCTCCATAGATAAAAGTCCATCTACGACAGTCTTGCTAGGTCAACAATGAAAATACAAGTCTGGTCTCTTGATATATATATATATATATATATATATATATATATATATATATATATAATATATATATATATAATATATATATATATTGGGGTGCTGTTGGATTCTTTTTTGAACCCTTGGTGGTGAGAACACCAAAGAATTATGGACTGTGGTGTGTCTCTATTTGACACCAAGAGCACAGACACAATCAGCCGTGTCTTCCTTATGAGTCCAATCCAGCGGATGAAAGGCCTAGGAGCAGGCCATACAAATAGATCTGCCTTCGAGAGGGATTACCATGGTTCCCTCAGGCAGCTAGTGAAGGATTTCTCATATTTTTAATATATTCCCCCCATTTTCTGCATCTTCATTTTTCCCCCTAAATGTTCAAATCATTGCCAAGTCATTACTATAATGACTGAAGAATTGTTAGCCTGCACTTGTTTCACCCACTACTTAATTGTTCAGCATTATATTGTTTGGTCAATCAGTGGGAGACTGCATCTCTTAGGAGATCCAAGCGAAGGTTGTTCTGTACAATTCGTAGCCACTGACAATGCTTGGGTTATTGAACAGCAGAGCTGACCACTCAGACTGTTCCGTATCTTTTGATCTCCCTTGCATCCTTGAATGGATCCTCAAGCATAGGCTCAAAGATTGTCCCTTACATTTTATAATATTTGCATAATGCTTTTAGTTATTCAGCAACTTTTTTCCTCTCCACACTTCCGTTTTGTTCCATTTACTACCCTTCGCTGGCTGCTTTGGGGGTGCTGCTGGATTCTTTTTGAACCCTTGGTGGTGAGTACACCACAGAATTATGGACTGTGGTGTGTCTCTATTTGACACCAAGAGCACAGACACAATCAGCCGTGTCTCCCTGATGAGTCCGATCCTGCGGATGAAAGGCCTAGGAGCAGGCAATACAAATAGATTTGCCTTCGAGAGGGATTACCATGGTTCTCCCAGGCAGCTAGTGAAGGGTTTCCCATATTTTTTATTTATTTCCCCATTTTCCTTCATCTTCATTTTTGTTTTCCCTAAAAGTTCAAATCTTTGCTAAGTCATTACTATAATGACTGAAGAAATGTTAGCCTGCACTTGTTTTCCCCCACTAGTTAATTGTTCAGCATTATATATATATATATATATATATATATATATATATATATATATGAGTATGGTTTAAAAAGCCTAAAACAATTCTACAAGTGCTCAACCCCTTGTGGAGCAACATTAGATAAGATAAGTACCAAGACGAATATTAAAATTATCTACAAATTTGTTTCTAGCGCTTGGCTATCGTCAGAATGGAGTTTGGGTTGCCCACCGCCGGTGTTGTATAGCGTGTGGGGCCCGGTTGCAGCTGTGTTTACGTGCGTGTTGGTTGCACGTGTTTTTTTTTTTTTTTTTTTTTTTTTTTTTGGGGGGGGGGGGGGGTCAGGTTGTTGTACGGGGTGTGTTCACTAACAATGATTTCCATTTGTGCCTGCAGTTATTTACTATTTCTGTTTTGGTATTAAGAGTTGCTAAGTGGGGTTTACATAGTATTAGCCATTTTTCAGTTAGGCATTGGTTGCATGCATCTTTTTGAAATATTGCTGTATGGTGATGCCCTTTTTATGTATTTCCAGGATATGTTATATAGTTTGTTTTGCGTCTACCGTTCAGTGCCTAAAAATAGTACAAACAAAGGTGTTCCCAGGTGCCAGGGTTTGGGGGTCATAATTAACAAAAAATTCTAGCTCAGAAACTACAAAAGATAGAAAAATGAAATCGGTATCATTTTTGAAGGAAATTGAATGAAGATTTTGAATATGGGCTTCTTTTGTTTTAATTTTGATAATAAAAAAGTATTTAGGTTTTAGATTTGGATAGATTTTTTTGCACGATCAAAAACATGTATTTACCACATCCAAACAAGAACACACAGCAAAAAAGTTGAAAATAAAGTTTGTATTGTCACACTACACTGTAAATGAAAGTAAAACAGTTTGGAAGTCTATCAAGACGCTCATACTCGATGCAGACTGACCAGTCCACGACCACGCCCCCCCTCTCCCCACCACACCCCCTTGCTCGACTTCAACCCTCTCTTTCACCCCTCATCTTTCCCTACCTTTCCGTCTGCACCGTGTCACGCCGCGAGCAGGCCACGCACCCCTCTCACACTGATTTTCACATCACTGGACACCAGCACGCGGTGCAGAGTACACACTAGGCTGGCTCGTTCGACGCTGTCAGCTGAACACACACTGAGGTCACAGAGCCCTACTCAATAACTGACGAATATGGTCGGCAATTCCACCACTATCATCATCTCACCTTCATGCTCGAGTGAGTCGTTGAATAAAAGATTATTGTCTTTGTCAAAAATCATCAGCAGAGCCTGCTCAGCTGTGTAAATACGTTGATTTGGTCGCTGGGTTTGTCGAAGGTTGCGCCGCCATCTTTGCAAGCGAGACGAAGTGCTGGCTGGTCATCCAGTCAGTGATGAGAATAAATGGGCTTTCCCCTCACGTGTGGTCATTTACATATTATTTTAAGACTACAGACATATAAGGCTTTCTACGCAAACTCTATTTGAGTCCGTTGATAGAAATAGTAACGAATGAAAATTCAAGAAAAATGCATGACGTCAGTGGACGGCCCATGGGCACTGGAAAAGCACTTTTATTTTCCGCGTCAGCTGACCGACTAAAGGCACTCAACGGGTTAAGTTTCCAAATGTATTTGCTCAATTCAGTTCGGCTTTTGTATTTTTCTTTGTTGAATGACTGTTTGTGGTTTGCATATCTGGTTTTGAAGTGGTTTTCAGTGATCCTATGTATGTTTCTTTTTCATTGTCTGATGTGACGGTAGCCTGGTATACAATATTGTTGTGAAGACATTTATTGCTAAGTGGACACTGCTCTTTTTTGGTGCAATTGCAAGATTTCCTCTCTTCACCCTTCTTTGCTGTGTTGGTTTTCATTTTGTTGGATGCATCAATTAGGTTTTGGAGGTTGGGCATACATGAGTACGATACTTTGACAGTGTTTTTGTTAAATATTTTTGACAGTTCGTGTTCTTTTAGAAATAAAGTTATATATATATATATATATATATATATATATATATATATATATATATATATATATATTATATATATATATATATATACATATATATAATATATATATATATATATATATATATATATATATACACAGTCTACTTCGTTTATAACGTCGCCGGATATAACGTCACCCCGTTATAACGTCACCCAAAGACCGGTCCTGGCGCAATTCCTTCTTTCCAAGACTATTTTAACTCGGATATAACGTCACCGGATATAACGTCACCCCGTTATAACGTCACTCATCCATGTCGGTTAAAACGTCATACCAATCCCCATGGCAGTTTGCAAATCATCGATTACAGCGGCTTCAGCTGCAGCCTTCAGTTACAAGTCATACACCTCACGCCAGATGTGCCCTCACTCTCTCTACCCTACCCCACCAATCTCTCCTCCCTCTTCACGCTTACGGAACCTGCTCTGGTTTTCCCGCAGTCTCTGCCCACAGTACATTTCACGGATTGCATACTTGAAAATGGACTCTATGCTCAG
>CM031616.1:4960308-4987735 GCA_018398815.1 Conus ventricosus
ATACGTGTTTCTTCTTTCCCCTGAATGACGGGAGCACATTGAGACCATGGACGGGCACAATGAGACGGGCACAATGAGACGAGGGCACAATGAGACAGGGGCACAATGAGATGGGGGCACAATGAGACAGGGGCACAATGAGACGGGGGCACAATGAGACGGGGGCACAACGAGATGACATTGGGGGCACAATGAGACGGGGACACAATGAGACGGGGGCAGATTGATAGTGATACTGCTCTCTGAGTGCACTATTATGACTATACTTGGAAAGCGATGAACGTTATATCAGGTGACGTTATAATAATAACATAAGCCAAATTGATAGTAATTATAAGGACCCATGAAGTTCTCCTCATTTTTATTTCTTCGGACATCAAGGACAGGTCAAGATCTAGCAGAATATGAATAAAAACACTGAATAAACATCCTCTGAAGACGGAGTACGGCTGCCTACGAGGCGGGATAATCAAAAATGGTCGTGCACGCAATCTTTCCACTGTGGAAGTAACCCTGTGAGTGTTTAGCGCAGGTATGCACAACTGCTGAATAAACGTGTCTCTTCTGCTTTTTTCTGCCCAAAAAAGAAACGACAGCTGACACAAGTAATCGCATTTCATCATCACATGATATCTCAGTGGAATTGCTAACGACAGCCAAGTGTGTACATGAGGCTTAACGTCGGACACCCTAATTAAAGAGATTGCCGACGGCGACAGAGTCTAAGTGCACACCATTCCGAAATGCAGGCAATCTGTTTGAGAAACAGTATCCACAATATATACGACAGCCGTGTGTGTGTGTGTGTGTGTGTGTCCATAATGCTAATAACGTCGTACACTCTAATTTAAGAGATTGTTGATGGGGCCAGACAGAGCCTGACACACCATTAAGAAATACAAGCAATCTGTCTCATAATCAGCACTCACAATACTGTACATTGATGCGACTGCCGAAAATAGTTGAGTTTTACGTCCTCATGGCAAAAGCTTTTAGGGACATGCCGAATTTCGGGGAAAATTTTGTGTATGAAATTTTGTATTCATGATCTAGCTTTTAGAAACATGCGAAGAAGAGAATATCTCAGAATTCTGTATACGATGAAGTGAATCAAAGATCATTGTAATAAGTTAGTTTAAAACTTACAACAATATGCTGTTGTGATTTTTAAACAACAGTAATGTTGTACTTTTCATTTCTGACACAGTTTATAAAAAGTCAGTACTTTAGAAAGGGACATAACTCTTGGACTCCGGTTATAACGTCACCCGCGCGTAAAAGTGACGTTATAACCGATAACTGGATATAGCGTCACCGGATATAACGTCGCTCAAAAACATTCCCCGAGGGGTGACGTGATATCCGGAGTCGACTGTATATAATATATATATACATACTTATGTATATATATATATATATATATATATATATATATATATATATATATATATATATATATATATATATATATAAAACAGAGAGTTTAAAAACCACAACAGACAAGATAAAAAGATTTCCAAAATTTTCGGCTTTAATGCCTTCCTCAGTGGTGAATTGACTGGCCGGCGAGTCACACAACATTTGTACATAAAAAGAACGTAGAGAACGTAAAAATGCCGATTCTAACTCACCTAGCCCCTCAACTAGTTTCGGGGCTAGGTGACCTAGAATCAGCATTTTTACGTTCTCTGACAAGTAAGACTTCAATAACCAAAAAAATAACGATTATCTTCAAACAAACATACTGTGTAGGATTATCCGTTTTCAATACTAATTTACTAAACTTTTCAGATTTCAATAACATCATTTTCACGCGTCTCTGTGTTTCATGTGGAATAAAACTACAGTCTTTAACTAAATGGTAAGATTTGCGACTTCACACACACACACACTGACTGAAACCATTTACTGTCAGATTAACATAGTGTTGTACTGACAAACAAACACACACACACACACATACACACACATTACACACACACGTCTTAATCTGGCTATCGACTGTGTGTCTCCGGCACGAGTAATATGAGAAAGGTAAATGATGGGGGCAACTTGATTTGGGCCAGGCTGGATGACGTCAGCGAGCGCTAAGTACGGAGCTAGGCTGACACCTGATTACTTAATTTGTGCTGTTGGGTCTTATGACTTGGCAAGGCGTAATACTATGTGACCGGACATGACGAACGCCTCCCCCTAACCCTGTCTTGTCATTTCTCTTGGCAGTGTTGAGCGACGAAGACGTGCTAGAAAAAGTGTTTGATTTTAAACTGTGTTTCTGCTGTTTGATTTCATGTCACAGCTTAGGCTTTGCTAAACAAGACTGTTACAAACTGTGTAATACAGGTTGGTTTTACCTCGTTAATGCGCATGCCCAGTGGAATCAAGTTCACTGTAAAGAACTGGGCTCGCCTAGCTATTCTGATGTTCACGCACATAGACTGCGTGCTTTAAGAGCAGGGTGCCAGTCAGTCAAGCAGTGAGGTCAAAGTTTATCTGCCAGCTGATTGATGAAGGATTATTTTAGGAGTTCTACGTCAGAAGGAACCAGTGCAGTGCAGTGTAGTGTAGTGCAGTGCAGTGCAGTGTAGTGCAGTGTAGTGTAGTGCAGTGTGTATTGCAGTGTATTGTGGTGTGGTGTAGTGTAGTGCAGTGCAGTGTAGTGCAGTGTATTGCAGTGTATTGTGGTGTGGTGTAGTGTAGTGCAGTGCAGTGCAGTGTAGTGCAGTGCAGTGCAGTGTAGTGCAGTGCAGTGTAGTGTAGTGCAGTGTGTAGTGTAGTGTAGTGTAGTGTAGTGTAGTGTAGTGTAGTGCAGTGCAGTGTAGTGCAGTGCAGTGCAGTGTATTGTGGTGTAGTGCAGTGCAGTGCAGTGTAGTGTGGTACTCTGCCAAGCTAGCGCTCCAGTAGGAGCGGTCAAGGTCGCCAATCTTTATTTAGCAATATGTAGAAAGGTAGATCAGAATCTTGATGAACAGGGGAGTGAAAAAGCGCGCACACAAACACGCATGCATGCCCCCTGCCCCACCCCACCCGCCCACCCCCACCCCACGCATGCACACACTCAAGTCACTTCTAAGTTCTTAACTCAAGTCACCCCAAGTCACTTCTAAGTTCTTACTCAAGTTCTTACTCAAGTCGTCCTCAAGTCATCCTCAAGTTCTTACTCAAGTCACTTCTAAGTTCTTACTCAAGTCATCCTCAAGTCACCCCAAGTCACTTCTAAGTTCTTACTCAAGTCGTCCTCAAGTCATCCTCAAGTTCTTACTCAAGTTAACCTAAGATCATAACTAAGTCATCCTCTAAGTTCTACTAAGTTCTTATTCAAGTTATCTTATAATTGTCAAAAAACAATACAATCTATGTTTTTATCTTAAATAGTAGATGTCTAATATAGTACACACACGCCTCAAAAAACACGTCATCGTCGAGGATGTCTTGCTCAACGCCCTTGGCGCGAGATTGGTCAGCATAGATCTTAATGAAGTACTTACATCGTAAGCAACCGCATTGATTACAATTCTGGTCTATGGAAATGTCTTTTATAGACTCTATGTCTTTATTTATTGACTTCATCATTTTAAACAAATAATAATCCGTCATGATCTATTTTTATCAAAGAAACAAATTTATTTATAATAAATCAAAAACCAATCCAGTATGTTAGGATTGCAGTATCAATAAAGTATTATTGCATTACAAATGGATCATATGAACTTTTGTTGTTGGCGGTTCTGGCATGCTTTTTTGTTCAGCTTCTGTATTTAGTGGTTGAGATTTTTTTGACTGCTTTGGTTTTTGTTGTCGCTGTTTATATATTTTATAACCGTAATAACCGCCCCCTGCAGCAATGAAGCCAAAAATGACACCTTTAAGAAACCTTGAAGGCTTTGGTGGTGTTGGCAACCCTGTTGTTGTTGTGGGGCTTGACTCAACTTGTTCTGGTGTTTTTATAGCTGGCATTGAAACAACTGGCTGCGGCTCTAGCACTTTTTCATTATGGGCTATAATCTGTGATTGAAACTGTAATTTTCTTTGTTTGTTCCACTCTGCTAATTTTTTCCTGCTGCAACGCGCCCAGGATTTTTACTGGTCACATTCTCCACCTGATTCATGTTTTCTGATTCAATATTTCCCGATTCTGCTGTTTTTCTGGCTCGTTCATTTTGAAGGGAAATAAAATCTATATGATTAAAAGTTATTAATCCCATGATTAGCGGCGACAGTAATGTTCCAAATTTGTAGTATAGATCGCAGCTTAGAGACTCTAATGACTTTGTTAAAACTGGATCCTGCGTTAAATCATACATAAAGTCTTGTTCAGAATCAATGGGGGCAAATCTACTGACTAGTTTAGTGTACAAACTAAGAACCGTTTGCCCGACGCTTTTCACCATTCTTGACCCTAGTTGCGCTTCATACCTGTTGTGATACTTTACAATGTCTTGTGGCGACATCTGTTGAATCTGTTCTATGCTGAATTCATTTCCGAGGAACTGTTTTGTTTTTCCACACGCCGCCAAAGAATACAACCTTTCCTTTTTGGGCATAATAGCTTGGTCATCAACTTGATCATTTGTAATCATAAGTTCTGGAATGTTTAGGAGATCATCGCTGTCCATGTTTTTATTAAATATAATTATTTATTTTTAAAAATGAGCACCGAAAAAACTATTACTAACCTTGTATACCATTCTGCTGTTATTGGAGGTCTAAGTGTAGGATACACGATGCTTGGTAAAAACTTGTTAAAAATAAAACCAGCAGATCTTGGCAAACTAGACTTTGAAGACTCGGCAAAACTGATTGCTATTATTGCAGCTTCATTTGCTACGAAAGATTTTCTAGTTAAGCAAGGAATAATCCAGACAGTATTAATATGTAAAAAAAATACATTTATAAAAAATGGCTTCACTAGTAATGATGATAGGTGGCGCTGTGGTGAATGCGCTTGCTTTTAGCGGGAGTAATTACGCATTTAGTAAACTACGGGATGAAGGTGAGAGAAAAAGACATAACAAAGCTGTGGAGCAACTAGCTGCAGCACAAGATCGCTATGAAAAGCAGAGAATTGAGCAGTTGGATTTCATTAACGACAAACTGAAAAAACAGGGGCATGCAGCTTATACATTTAAAGATGTTGATCAAGCAATAAAAGAGTATTATCTAGTAATGGGCAAACCAATCGAGACATTGCCCCCCAAAAAATTCAGTGACTTTTATCAACCATCAGAAAAACAAAAGATGCAAGAAATCGCGTTTATTGCCTTTGGTATGACCGTTGTGTATTTTGTTGCGCATAATATTGGCTGAATAAAAATGAACAAAATCTATTATTCGCCTAAAGGATATTGGAAGGAATTACGGCAATTAAAAAGCTAAGCCAAGCAGCGGGAGTCAGTGAACAAACAGCAAAAAATGGTTATCTAAACAAGCGATTTGGCAAATTTATTTACCTGCGCCTAGGCGAATACAGAGACCGCACTTTGTGAATACAACTCCAAACGACACCATCAAATGGATCTTCTATATTTACCCCATGATACGATTAGACGAAAAAGATTTAAGTACGCACTCACAGTCATTGACATAGCTTCAAGATATAAAGATGCGGAACCTTTAAAACAAAAAGAGTGCTTCTGCTGTTGCTGTCGCTATACAACTGATATACCAACGAGGCCCCTTAACTTATCCTCGCATGATTCAAGTTGATGATGGAAAAGAATTTAAAGGCCAAGTGAATCAATTATTATTAAAACATAGAGTTACCATTAAAAGAGGCATTCCCGGAGTTCACAGATCACAGGCTTTAGTCGAAAACTTTAACAAACAGTTAGCTGAAAGCTTTTTTCTTACCAGTATCACAGAGAGCTTATTGACAATTCTCGCAACACAGAATGGGTTAGAAGACTGCCTTCAGTTTTTTCGCGCAATGAATAATGAAGAATTTAAATTAACGGGGCTAAAACCAGTACAAGCAATCAAAAAACAAACAATAGATGTTGCTGAAGACTCCAGTACAACCAGCAAACTATTACCGTTTGGTTTAAAAGTAAGGTACCTTTATTTACCGGGGGAAGCAGAAGGGGACACTCGCATCAGGGCAACTGATCCAGTTTGGAGTGTTGATCCATATGAAATAAAAAGAATTGTAAAAATGAATCCGCCCGTGTATTATTTACGAGAAACTGACACAACAAAACAACCAGCTCCTCAAAGATCTTTGTGAAGGAAGAACTGCAGATAATCCCACCAGACACAGTTCCGCTTAATTAATTTACGTAAATATATTTGAGTTTAAAATGGAAGCTCAGAAGGAAGCGCAGAATGAAACAAGAATGATAATGAAAGAGACCTCGGAATTGATGCAGGAATCATATGATATGTGTTCTGCTATTAGGGAAACATTTGTGAGGATTCAGCGGCACATGGCAATGCATCCAGATCACCTACTACCTAAAATCCCAAATTTTGATTATCAAATATGGGGAAAAGAATATCTTGAAATAATAAAAAAAATTCGAGCACATCAAGCAAACATGAGAAAAAGTTTGTCTGAATTGGATTATGATTGATTGATCTTATAACGAAACTTGAGGAAAACTATAATATGGATGAGGAAAAATATGAAGAAGATATATAATTATGCCGTTCTCCAGTGTCCAATTGCATATGAAAACTCTGGATTAACAAACACACGTTTTGTGTTTGTTCTATCTAATGACTTTTTTGTTACAACTGTTGTGTTGATCTCATGTAGATTAGATCGTTGTTTTACGTTGTCATGATGAAAAGTCTTATTGTCAAACAATGCTTCTTTGTAGTTGTCATGCGATATGTTTGACTGCACAACACTGCGAGATATTCCTTTTGCTTTCTTAATGGTTTTCTCCTGGCTCGAAATACTGTACATTTTCGACCCTTAAACCAATAAACCCTCAATCACCTTTCCAGATAATTCATCCTTCATCTTTCCTAAAACCTTCTTATTAGTAATTGAATGCAAAGGCGAATCTTTGGGTAATCGGATGTGTCATACCATCCCACATGCCCTTTAGCTACTTCTATTTCCATGTCTTTATAGATGTCTTCAGTAGGGATATCTATAACAAAACTATCTGTATCTGTGTAAAGTACTCTGGACTCTGGATACAAGGGTTTAAAGTAGTCATAAAGAAATTCTAACATCAAAAGCTTTGATAATTTTAAAACAGTAAACCCAATAATACAGGTTTGTCTAATTTGACTTTCTTTTTTTTCCATTATTATGCCAAAAAGCTGATCATGAAATCTTCTAAAGTCCTGATAATTAGGTTTTGAAGTCAGCTTAATTGCTTCGTTCTCTCTGGTGACCAATCTGACGTCTTTGCGCTTGTGTGGATTCTCCATAGTCTTTCCAAAACAGCTGTTGTTCATCAACTTAAAAAAGTCTTTTTCTGAAGCATCTGTGGATTTAGTTCTGAGATCAGTGTTCTTCATGATGTATGGTTTCATGAACTGTTCTTGATCAAAAGCAATTATACGATGAACTGCTGTCAACTTCAAACCATGTCTTAAATAAAATTGTAGAAGTCTGTAATGACAGACATAATTTTTTTTACCTCGAAGATTAGGCACAAGTTTAGGTGGCTCTGTTTTCGCCATCTTTAGCTTTCTGCTGCTAATGGGTAGTCATTATGCAGGTCATGGAGTTCATGAGGATATTCTAAGTCAACTTCTAGAATGAAACCGCGCTGTTGATCTGGCGTTAAACTGCTCAACCACTTTAATGCCTTTTGAATATTTTTCGGATTGTCTTCTGTGTACATTTTAAAGTTGCGTAATGGAAGTGATTGCGCCATTGCCCATCCATACAGATTGTTTGCATCTAAATACATGAGATAGTTAGACCTTTTACTTGGATCATAGTCGTCCAAGTATTTGTTGTTTGCTTTACAATAATGATGCGACGCCATACTAATTCCTCCACGCAATCCGTTTTCAATCATCTGAATCATTGGCAGGTCAGACAATAAATCAATCTGTACTCCAGTAAACTTTAAGAAAGCATCCTAACTCATCCCGGGCGCAGAAATGTAATGCGCAGGATCCAGGCTATAATGTTTCATGCAGGTCTTTCTATAATTTTCAAAGACGTCCGCAAACAAACAAACGTCAGCCATCAAGTATGAATCATGATAGTCTCCCATCGTTTTACACTCTAACTTCTGCCACGCATCTTGAGCATGCTGGTAATCAGAATCACTGATGCCCTTTCCTCTAAGCCTAAAAAGAACGCTTCTTTAGGTGGAAGCGTATCTTCGTCAAACCTTTCCCAACTGTTCATGTACTCATAAGGGTAAACGCCCTTTCTAACGAGAGTTGAGTCAAAATATTCTTCTGTTATTGGGCAGGACTTTAAGGACATAGCCAGCGACTCTAATAATCCCATCATGTGTTGCATAGAGTCATAAAAAGACATGTTATTTAAAGCGAAACACATGTACTTTTCCGATGACTGTGCAATGCATGTTATGTTAAAGGCGCTGGTTACTGCTTGCATTATAAGGTGAGAGTCGTAACCTCGCAAGTTGTGAAAGAAGATGGGTAATTTCCATGTCCTTGGGTCAAACTTTAGTTGAAGATTGCAGTTGTTGTGCGCTGCACCTCTGAACTTCCCACTAATGTGATCATGGTCTCTTACTGTTGGATTCGCCGCGTCTGATGAGAGGCCTAAACCACAAATCCAACAGTGAGTGGCTGAGTCATACTGTTGTTGGTCTTCAGGCGTCATCATGATTTCAGATAAATTCAGATTATTAGAACAATCATTACGTAATTGCTGCATGCGTTTTAAGAAGTATTTTGCAGCATCAGGTCCTCTGTATAATTCTGGCGTTGAATGAGCGCCATCCGACCTGACAACGATGAAAGCAAATGAACAAATCTGATGATTACTCAAAAGTCTGTTTTTGGAAGTTTCTGTGGGGTTGGTCCTTCATAAGGAACAATGAGCGATTCGAAGTCTGCGTAAACAACATATGGGCTCGTTTGCAGTTTTTCCAGTTCTTAAAACTAACTTTAGATCCGGGTGGGGGCGTAGTTAGTTCTGTATTACAGTCAACTGGGCCGATACAATGTTTCTTATGTTCGATTGCGGCTTTACCGGATGGAATTCTTGTTAAACATTTTCTACAGAATTCTTGTTTATGCCCATTCTTTGAAGTATGCACCAATAATCTACTAATTGTTCGTATCAATGTGTAATGTGGCAGCCCTGCCGGCGAAAACATCAGTAGTAAGCAACATGGCTTTTGCCTGGATCACCTATTGTTGGGCTGTTCTTGGACATTAATCGGCTGTAGATTTGTTTCCTCATCCCATGTGTAGATATTAACAGTTATTGGTTTGTTTTGTTCTTCAAACTGATCAATTTTGTCCACGCTAACAGGAAAGGATATTCCACTAAAGTTAAGATCATTGATGTAAGGGTGATAGTTAGACACTCTCTCTGCGTTTTTACCAACACGATGCAGCCTTGCGAGAACACACCACATAAAACATTTGTTGTCTGTATTCTTTATGTTTAAAACTGCTCTTTTTGCAACTAATGATGGGGGTAGTGGAATGTAAGCCCTACCTACAATCGGCGCATACTTAGCCTGTTTTAATCTGATCTCTATGACTTCGCCCTCTGACCAACCAGAGCCTCTCATTTTGGCTTCTTCAGCGGCCACATCAAACTGTGTAAGCAGTTGGTCTGCCCAACCGGGTGTTAAGTCATTATGAGAAAGAATAGTCTGTTGTTTAGTCGAGACCCAGACTTCTAGATTTTCTTCATTTATTGTTACATAGTCGATTAAAACAGCTAACATTACTTTAACTGGCGGGTCTATTGTCAGTTTACTTGGAACTTGAGAAATAGCATGAGCAACACTTGCCTGTACGTTTGCTGGATCAATGACTTCTAGACTGATATCATTTAAAGCTTTTGATAAATATTCTTCCTTACGCATTGCTTCAAACAATTCGTCTGGACCTTCATATATCTTATCCATGCTGAGTTTCTTTTCTAACTCAAAATATTTATTTAAATTAAAAAAAAATACTTAATCAGAATCAATATCAACGGTCTTTTTGCGCTTGGACTCATAAACTAAAGTATAAACACCCTTTGGCGTTGTTAATGTGAGCTGTTTAGAACAGAGTTTAATGTTTCGTTTACTTTTTTTAAACATTCCTTTTTTATCTGCTCGGTGTCTGGCTTTTGAGAAAAAGTTGTCCTTGCCTTTCTTTGAAGATCAAACTTTTGTCTTTTATAGTCATCAAAATCAGCCTGTAAACGACTAAATTCTTCATCCGTGATGTTTGAGTCAGCTAGCGCTTTATTTATAGTCAGTCTGAAGGAACTAAGTTTAGCTGTTATTAGTTGAACCATAGCCGCGTGCTTTTGAAGTTTAGTTTTTATTTTTTTGCAAGCAGCGCCTACAGCTAATGAGCATAGACCAAGAGCTAAAGACAAACCGCCTAGAGGTAAAGCTGCGGGTGCGCCAACACCCGTTGCTAAGAGACCAACGCTTGTCCCTGCAGATAGAGCGCTTACAGTTGATGCTCCAGTATTAACATAGGTAACAGCATTAAAAGCAGCAGAATACCTTCGTTTGGTTTTGCTGTATTTTGAAAGGTCTTGCTCTAGTTTTTGTTGCGTTTGTGTAATGTTGGTTGATCTGAAGGTTTTTACTTCAGGGCTTTCTACAGCTGCAGAGACGACCTTGGAGTCGCTGTTGCCTTCTATAGCAGCAGAGTCGCCTACTATCTCTTCTTTAGGTGATTTTGGATAATACTGAACAGACATGCTTTTTTAAAATAAAAAATAATTTAGTAATGTATATCTTTTAATCTGTTATTTTCAATATTCAGCTGCGCGTCATATATTAAAAACAAATGTACATTAAGTGGTTTATCAACATCTTCTTCTTTATCAATTTGAATGTTTATTACGTCTCTAACCCCTCTCCCACTTCCATGCAACTGATTATCCTCTGTTGACCTTAGGTCAATCCATAAACCGTATTTTGTTGTTAAATAATCATCAAGCCTAATACTGTGAAGGTGTAGATCTTTAGACACAAGGTCTACTGTTGGACTTCTACACCTCCCACCCCCCAAAAATTTTCTTATTTCGTCAAAATGCTGATAAGGTCTAAGCCCGCTAGCGTAGATTTGGTTAGGACTACCCTCAATCGAACATTGTACTTTCGTTATTTTTGGATTAATAAACTTTTCACTTCCTCTTTTGAATGGTTCTTCATCTTCACACAGCAATAAAATACCTTTAAAACGATCTTACTGCGACACTAAGATTAAAATTCCATATAGAGTCTGCCCTGCTTTTGGGATATGTTGTATGATGAATCACTCTTTCGTAATATATTGCTAATTTTGATTGATATTGTTGCTCAATCGCCCCTGCTAAATTAGAGTTGCTAACAACGTCAAACTCTAACGTGATGTCAGAAATGCTGTACTTTGCTGCGGTGTCTTCAGATATAATAACACGTTTGTATTCATTAAAAGTTAGTTCGTATGACAATCTGTCTTTTAATGCTCCTTGAAAGTATGGGGCATGCGCTTTTAACAACTCAAAATCTAAGGGAATGGAAAAGCGATTACCATACGCATAACTTACAGCTACATATTTTTGCCGTCTTTAGCATCTTCAGCGCCTATTCTATGTTTTAGTGCTTCATTATTTTCTATTCCTTGAAACGCAAGATCGTCCCTTTCATTCGCGGTTAGCCATAAATCAGAATAGGTTTAAAATATGTCTGCATTGTGTAAAGAAAATATTTCTTGCCCCTCAAGTTTTATAGAAATTTTCTTAACGATTGCCCGCCCCAGATTCTGGACAACTGTTCTGTTTGGGTCTGTTGCTGATTTGAGTTCTATTTTGAAAGTAAGTTGCGCAGAGCCTGGCACAATCACTTCATCCGCTCCTAGGTCTGGAAATTTGACAGTAAGAATTTGATCTGCATCAATAGTAGATGGATTATTTGGAACAGTAATATTCCGTTTATTTCCCTTCACGCCAAAGGGCTCTTTCAGTCTTCTCTTCGGGTCAAGAATTGAGCCATATACTTGTGACATTTTTATAAAACAAAATAAAAAGTTAATTATTTAAAAACATGGCAAGAATTGGAGGTGAAGATTATGATCTTGATCGTGGAGACGACATGAGTGAAAGGACTCCTTTGGAACAACATCGCTCAACGTTCTCATTGCGGCGTGAATTAACAGAAAGTACGGTCGGAGCATTTTACAAAAGTTTAGGCCTAAAACTCCCCGATTTTATAGACCCTAATGATTTTGAACTAAAAGATGGCCATTTATTTGTAAAAATTGGCCCCAACCGAGAACAACTTTTTCAGCTTACACATAAACGAGACCAATCAAAGTTTAAAAACATGACAACACTTACACAAAAACTTAGGGCGGAAGATCGAAATCGCCTTGGCATTGTTAAACCAAAATTACATAGGGAAGCAGTTGCGAGACTTCAAAACATACAACAAGAAATCCCAACAGATAACCAAATACAAAACATGGAACTTAAAGATTTAAGTCAAACAGCAGACAAAATAATAAATACAATAGAAGCAGAAACCACTTCAGAAGAAGAAACAGCATTAAAAACTATATATGATCCGCCGCTGCCCACGCAAGAAATAAAGGCGTCTATAAGAGAATTAAAAGCCCTTGAGCGTACTTTAAGAACCTTCAGAGGAGAATTAATAAACAATTCAGCAAAACTGACTGAACTAAATGAGAATATAGAAAAAGAAAAAAGAAAACTCGCTGAGGCTAACGCCGCCAACTTAGGGAGTGATGTTACAGAAAGAATAAAACAAAAATAAAATGAGCTTAAAGAAGTAAGATCAGCGAGAGTAGAAGTGTTGTCTACTAACCGAGAACAATTACGAACTCAAGTGAGCAGAATAAGAAAACTATCCAAAGAATTATATATGAAGACACGACGCTAGCAGAACGAATACGAACACTGTTTAGAGAGCAGGGAGTCACATTAGCAAGTGTTATAACTGCCTTAGGATTTGCAATAAGTACACTGGTGTTGGCTATTACAGGCGACGGTGGTCAAAGTCCAGTGCCTCCACCGCCCATCGCCTCCATCGCCGCCTGATAAATCATGGGTAAAAAAACAGCTTGATCATCTTGCGAGTTTATTAAAAAAATTAGCTGGTAAAGCTATAGACTCTTTACCAGGTATATTAGGGGGTGTTGTTAGCTGGCTTTTGTCTACTGCAAGCAAAGTAGTTGGCTTTATGGCCGAGCACTTATGGACATTAGTTCTCTTAATATTTGGGTTACTATTTAGTAAGATAAAGAAGGAGTAATCCTAGGCCAGTTAATCCAACAACTAGCGCTGTCTTTTCATATTCATGGTCATTATTTTTTTTGACTTCTTCAACAGCCTTTGGGCTTTGGACCTCAGGGATTGGATGACTTAATCTTGGGGGTCATCGTGTTTTTTTTTTATTGTTTGTAATATTACTGGCCCAGAATTTATGCCGTTTTTTCCGACCTTCTGTTCATTGCCTGCCACAAGGATTTCATTATTGTAGTTTATTATTGTACCTATCTGGAGTCTGAGGTCAGAAGGCAGCATGTATAAACCGGCGCCAACAGCAAAGTCTACTTTTGATCTTGCGTATTGTAAAACATTTTGGTACCTTTTTATACTTGAAGGTAAATCAACTGTAGAATTAATGGCGTCCTCTAAATTTGCTAAGTATTGTTTTTGTGCATCAAAACCAGTAGAAGGATCAGTTATGCTCGATCTTGTTTGTGCTTGCGAACCTAGCAAACACCAAACGTAAGTACGAATAGAGTCGTTTATTCGTTCTATTCCCGCTCTAGTTAGGCCCTTAGAAATGTCTAAGATAAATGTTGTCCATGCTGTTTTATGCTCTTGCTCTATGGACCCGAGGTGAACACCTGTGCCTGAAGAGAAAGATGTGTAAGGAGGATGCCAGTCATAGTTATACTTTCTGTGCACGCCCCAAAAATAAGGGGTGCCTAGACCATGATTAAGATCCAACTTTTGTCTAAAGTCTTCCTTAACATTAATATTGAATTCGTTACAGATCCTTTCAAAAGCCTTCATGTCTATTCGGTTGCTGAATGGATTAAACGGTTTGTCATTTGGTAATGGCGCTTGCAGTTCAGTCAAAATACGTCTGAAGGTGTAATAGAAATGAAATCTGTACACTGACCTCACCAAAGGATCAGGATGATTTAAATGATCAGCATACGACACTCCACACCCAGTTGTTGCACAAAACACAGCAAAGTTTAACTGGTTCTGATAAAACTGCATCGGATGACTAAACCACAGTTTTGGGATGTAGTCTTTTTTAATAGGGGGGTTAAGATATTTGTCCAATGGAGTACTCACCTTTACTTGAAAGGCGACAGACTGAGTCACAGAAATGTCGAGGGTGTCAGTCGTTATATTTTTAAGATTGTAGTGCGGCCCAACAGAATATTTTGCGCCAGTATATTTAAATGCACTCATTTTTATTTCGTTTTAAAAATGTTTGTAACAATAACAACTCAAGACCGTCCTTCGTTTTTAGAACATGCTGTTGAGAACGATTGCGGAACCAAAATGGTCGCACTCCATGAAATTTTTTACAAAGTCGTATGGTTTAATATAAGAAAATCCAAGAAGAATAATAAGATTCTAAAATTTGACAACTTAGGCACCAGAGTTGGCCAGTTAACAATACCTGATGGTTATTACGGGTTTTGCTCACTAAAAGAAGCAATGAGTAACTTCGACATTACTCTCAAACTTAACAATGCAAATTTGACAACAATGTTAACATTCAAGCCTGAAGAAGAAGTAGGTTACTATTTTGATAAAGAGCTGGCTAAAATGTTAGGCTTTGCAGCTGACAATTATAGATTTAGAGTTACACCCGACAAAACTACTTATGAGGGGGAAAGTCCGCTCAATCTTGCATTACATTCATTACTCTATGTTCATTTAGATGAGCTGAGCACTGATGAAAACTTATATGATGGAAGGCCCTCAACTGTTTTAAGAGCTCTTCCGTCAGGGAAAGCTGCATATTGCGATTATGAAATTATACAATTCCCTAATTTACAGTTTAAAACATTAGCTTGTGGGAGGGTCAGATCATTTAATATAAAGATCACAGACAGAACGGGGAAAGTCGTAAAATGTGATAACCTACATATTGTTTTGGAAATAAAATAATAAACTGTACTAAAAAATAATGTCGCGTGGGCCAGAAGAATCAGGAGTTACATTAGCACCTGTGAGGTGTATAACTTTAGAATTAAAAGACCTTGCAGACACTGAGGACTTTGAACAGAACGGCGAGATAGGCGCTTTGTATGGTTTTGAGTACACTAAAGATGGTTATTACAAACGCAAAGAGGTTGGCGACAACAAAAAGTTTCCTAAACTAGAACAGCTGCGCAATCTAGAAGCAAATAATGCAGGGCAGTATGAATATAAAATAGTTCGGAAAACTGACAACAAATGGCACTTAGAACCATATTTAGAATGGGACATAAAATTTGAATTCTTAAGCCCATTTACATTTTTGACCGTCAAAGAAGTTTCAGAAAAGCTTTCAACTCTGGTCCTTTACATATAAGTCTTATGCCAGAGGACAATAGTCGGAAAGAGATCGAAATAACGCCGTATAAGAACAAACAGTACATCCTCCACAGAAAAGAAACGGTTTTAAAGAAAGCTTCTACAAAATTACAGTTCATTCCACGCACAAAATTAGGAGACACGTTCACAATGATATTTGAAATTTCTGTCTTAAAAGATGAGGCAAGAAATGGAGCTGTGGGCGTCAGTGACAATCTTATGAAAGGAATTCTTATTAGCTGGCAAAACTTAGACGTTGAAAAACTTAAAGTTACCATCGTCGTTCTTCACAATGGTGAGGATATTAAGACCATAACAACCAGCAACAAAATTGAAACTGATCTAAATAGAAACGATCTTACAGAACTAAATTGGATTAATCTTACACATTTAGGCCTTATATGATTTTATTATACTGAACAAGTTTTGTCAGAGAGTATGATAAACATAATAACTGGATTAGATTAAATTCTGTTATAAAACTATGGAACAGTTAAACTTTATGACAAAAACCCCTCATTGTTCATTGATTTGTGGACAAACCGGTTGTGGGAAAACAATATTTATCCTCGACCTGTTACAAACAGTTTATCGTTATAATTTTGATCATATTGTGATTTTCTGCCCGACACTTAAATGGAACAAAGCATATCACGATAGAAGGTTTATATGGATAGATGATAACATATTTTTAGTTGATCCTAGCAATAAACTGAGTGAGTGTTTAAAACGCTTTTATAGACTGTTTGAGGGAACGCAGACACTATTTATTATAGATAACTGTTCGGCAGAAAGAGACATAGTTAAAAAAAGAGAAACTTTGTCGAAACTGGCTTTTAGTGGAAGACATGCTGGAATAAGTGTGTGGATTTTATGTCAAAAATATAACTCGGTTTTAACAGACTTTAGAGAACAGTTAAAGACTGTAGTTTTATTTTACATGAAAGACAGAGACTCATTTGAAGAATGTTTGTGCGAAAATGATGTTATTGAAAATGATCAGGAAAAACGCAGGATTAAGCAAAAACTAAAATCTGAAAAGTTTAGTAAATTAGTATTGAAAACGGATAATCCTACACAGTATGTTTGTTTGTAGATAATCGTTATTTTTTTGGTTATTGAAGTCTTACCTGTCAGAGAACAGGAAAATGCCGATTCTAGGTCACCTAGCCCCGAAACTAGTTGAGGGGCTGGGTGAGTTAGAATCGGCATTTTCCTGTTCTCTAACGTGAATAAAATTCACTGTCTTAAAACAAGAAGCTAAAAAGGAAAAGGATTGCACGTAGGCCTACAAGGCAAATTTTTCAAATGGAAGGGGAGCAAAGGGACGTTATAGTAAGAGGAAGAGGGGCTGAGTGAGTGTGTGTAAAAGCGTGTGCGCGTCACGCACGTGTGGGAGTGTGTGCGTATATGAGAGTGTGTTAGTGTGAGTGAGTGTGAGTGAGTTTGTGTGTGTGGGTGTATGTGTGTGGTGTGTGTGTGTGTGTGTGTGTGTGTGTGTGTGTGTGTGTGTGTGTGTGAGTGTGTGTTGTGTGTGTGTGTGTGTGGGGGGGGGGGGGGGTTGGGGGGGGTTAAAAAAAGGGGGGGGGAATTCCTGTAGAGGGAGGCAAAAGGAGTCAAGCGGCGTAGAACATGAACAGTTATTGTAGTGAGTTGAGTCCGAAAGGACGGAGAGTTTTCAATTTGCTTATCCAGAATTTTTCCCTACAAATTCTGTGCGTGTGGCAGTCTGAAAAAACTTTTTCTATCACCATGCATTTCATGTTAGCTAGGGTGTGGTTGGGCAGGTTGAAATGTTGCGTGACTAGAGTCCCGATGTTGTTCTTGATGTGAGATCTATGCAGATAGAAACGTTTTCTGAGTGAATTTTTTGTTTCACCAATGTATTGAGAATTCTGACAGAGTTCGCAGAACAAGAGATAAATGATGTTATTGGTTTGACAGTCAATATGGTGTCTTACAGTAAAAGTTTCTTTGGTCCGGTGGCTAATGAAAATTGGTGGATTCCAAGGCGTGCTCTCTACAAATAATACATTTGTTGGAACATTTGAAAAAACCATTAGGGTCTTTAGGATTTAATATGATGGGGATTATATATATATATATATATATATATATATATATATATATATATAATATATTCAATTATAAACAAAGCTTGCTCTTATGTCTTAGATTGAAGAAACAGGGGGGGGGGGGATAGGGGAGATAAGCATTCATATCTGCAGTGGTAGATAATACTGCCTAACTAACAGTATGTGCTTGAGTGGGTGAATGGGGAATAATAAATGCTTCTCAAAAAAGAACCTTTCAGCAAGCTTTTAATAGTCTCCAAAGGGAGACAATCCCAATGGGAGGAAACACATTAACATAACTCCTGGTCAGATACCGGTATTTTTGAAAATGATTGTGTCTCCTCAGTGACCGCGGAAAGTGTAAGTGACTCCTCTGCTTTTCGATTTTAAGAAGAATGCTATCCCAGAAAAAGGCTGGTGTGCAATACCATAGTTAGTTGTTTGAGTTTTCATAAAAACAACAACCAAAGGTGCCACCTAAGAACAAAAGAAAATCATGAAAGAGCGAAAAATCTACATTGCAACACCAAGCTGCTCTGTAAGTTGCTGGAATGGTGCTTGGTACTTATCCTTGGAATTATTAGTTTATATTAAAATTTATATACATATATATATATATATATATATATATATATATATATATATATTATTATATTATATTTATATATATATATTGTTCAGCAGTATATATATATATATTATAATATATATATATATATATATATATATATTTTATATATATATATATATATATATATATATATATATATATATATATGTATATATTACACTATTGCAATGCTCTTCTTGCTGGACGTCCAAACTGTGCACAGCTGAGCTCAACAAAACCTGAAAAAAGCCGCCTGCCAGGTTTGTCCTTTAAGCTACAAATCGAGATTTTACCAATGCGCACCTGTGCTATAAACCTTCATTTGTGAGCTCCTAAAGCACACATTCAATGCAAGCCTCCGAGCCATCACCAGCCCATCGTCTGTCTATTCATCATTTCGAACATTCAGTTCATCCATTCTTTCTTATTCCTTCGTCTTTTTATTCATCATTTCGACTACTCAGTTCATCTACAGATCATCTCACTTTGTGCTTCCTGTCCCAAGATAGTGGAACGCACTGGAAAAAAAAATCACTCACTTCAAATGAAAAATTGCGTTCAACAAAGCATTAAAACCAGACTTATTTTAGCAGCATAACACAAACTAGTGATTCCAATCTCACCACTTCCTGAAATTTCATCAAAACCACATGCATGTGGTGTGTATGTGTGTCTGCGTGTGGTCAATGTTTATAAGCCAGGGTAATAATGACTTTGCGCTTTGTCCTTTTTTCGCGCACCTGTAAACACGAATAGTTTGCAAAGAATTTAACGCTGAATAGTTTGTAAAGAATTATTCAAGTTATCAAATTATAATGATTATTATGATCATCATCATTATAATAACTATTATTATTATCCTTATCATTTTTATTATTTTAATTATTATCATCATCATCATCATTACCAATATCACTATTAGTATTAGTATTATTATTGTTGTTCTTGTTATTATCATTATTACGATTATCATTATTGTTTTGTTCTTGTTGTTGTTATTGTTGTTCTTGTCATTGTCATCATCGTTATTCTTGTTGACATTATTACTATTATTATAATTGTCATTATCATTAATTTTACTACTACTTCTACTACTACTACTACTACTACTGCTACTACTATTGTTATTATTTTGATTATTATTATTGTTACTATCATCATTATTTTTTTATATTTATGACTGTTGCGATTGTTGTTCTTGTTGCTGCTGCTGCTGCTACTATTACTATTATTGTAATTATTATCATTATAATTATTACTATTCTATCATCACCATCATCATTATTATTGTTATAACCATTATCATTATCATTATTGCTATAGTTGTTATGTCATGATCATCGTCATCGTCACTGTCGTCGTCGTCACCAGGGTCAACATAATTGTTGCGTTTATTAAATTTATTATTATTATTATTATTATCATTATTATTATTATTATCATTATTATTATTATCATTATTTTCATCATCACTGTTATCATTATCATTATTACTATTATCTTTTTCTGTTATTACTGTTACCATCATCAGCATTATCATCACCATCGTCATTATCTTCATCCTTCTCCTCCTCCAATTCCTCTTCCTTCTCCTCATCATCATTATCAGCATTAAATTTGTTTTATTTGTTATCTTAACAACAATACAAAGAAATAAATGCAGTTGACAGCGAGTAATTCCACTTGGTCCTTCTTTGCTTACCTCATTTTGAAGCCAAGAACACGGGACATTAAATGAAGTTCGTTTTTGGTTGCCCCACTGATGTCATTCTTCGCCCCCATCCTAACAACTCTCTCTCTCTCTCTCTCTCTCTCTCTCTCTCTCTCTCTCATATAGATCACCGGCCGACTATCTAATTGTCTAGTGGTGTTGTATTCTGAATACTGCTAATACTTTCGTCTCGCTTAATAACTATCTGTTCTCACACTAACAGACCTAGTCAGCACTAGCTGGAAAAAGACAAATGATTGTTAATGAACTGGTTTCAAAACAATTCAAAGTTATCTGCACCTGGTTTTATGTATTATATATAATTTGCGTTTGAACGGAAGAGATTGACAATTCAAAATATTGATCGAGGGCATGTTTGCACATGCTCAAAATTAATATTCGATTATTTTCACAGGCTTAACAGCTTTCTTCTGCGGAGCACAGATATCATGGCAAAGCTTATATTTGCGTTAATGATCCTGAGCACTATTTGATATGTGCACAGGACACCAGACCAAAGCCAAGTGTCATTTAGTTGGGGTCGTTATTCGTTTACACAACGGGCTGCCTACCTGGGTCAAGCCAACTGAAGAGCCGTCCGCCGGTGCTTCATTCAGTCGTTTCGCGTCATTCAATCGATATGATTTACTCATTTTTCTTCCATTGTTCTTTCGGGTGCATGCTATGTGTAACGTGTCATCCATACCAATGGCCAAACTGGCCTTCCCTTCCGAAAGTTGCTGATGGGATTTTACGTGTGTGCAAGATGTTATGCGTGCTTTCACACATGGAACCTCGCTTTATAGTCTCATTCGGAGGTTTGGGGAAATGGAGTCAGAACCAATGTTGGGGTCAGAACCAATGATTACTCTGAGGGAAAAATACATCTCTACCGAAACGGCCTGGCAGAGATTCGAACCCGCAACCCAAGGATCACCAAGATTACAAGTCCAACACTCTAGCAGCTGAGCTATTCCGGCTCATCATTCACAGAATCCTGATGTACAGCAATCTTACCCTGGCACTCAGCCACACTGATAAAAACAAGGATCCTACATGCCACGGACTCGGCACACGATTCGCTGGAAGGATACCGGGACTGAAATTGCCCCAGCACCATTGCATTTATGGCATACCACTGACCGCATTCCACCTGACGTTTCATCTAGTTTAGGAAACTGAGAATACCAAAACATCTGACAATTCCAACGCAGGTGAGAAAGCGTGTCTCAGTCATGAGAAGTGGAAAGAGAAAGGAAGACAGTTGGAGAATCTCCTATTCAATTATGAGGCATGAAGAGCTTGAGAATATTGAATTGTTTTTGAAAAGATCATTCATTTGTCAAGATAATGCTAACATATAAGTTAGACATGATTGTCCAGCGACCAGTTTAGCTTGGCGAAACCAGCCGTGAAAGACGCGAGCTCTACACTGAAACCCACTAAGGACATGTTTCTTAAGAGTACCATAAAGGTCAAGGCTAGATGCACTTAGGGGATTTTGAAAAGACATGCTGGGCCTTGGAGACAGGAGGCAAAATGAATGGGCCACTGTTCATGGTCCCACTTACACAAAATATCATGGGTTCAATCTGAAACATAAAGGCATTAATCTCTTTATGAAAACAAATGGTGGGGTGAGGTGGGGTGGGGAGCCAAGGAGAATACTGCAAACGCGTGGGTGTACTGGTGATTGTGCACCGATGAAGTGATGCTGGTTGGTGTGCAATGTGGATGTCAATGAATGTGTGTGTTGTGTGTGTGTGTGTGTGTGTTGTGTGTGTGTGTGTGTGTGTGTGTGTGTGTGTGTGTGTGTGTGTGTGTGTGTGTGTGTGTGTGTGTGTGTGTGTCGCGCGCGTGTGTGTGTGTGCTGTGCGCGCTCGTGTGTGTCAATGTGTACATAAGGGTGTAATGTTTTCCTTAATAATATGTCCACGAACATTCAGTTCAATTCATTTATTGGTCGATGGATTTAATTGATCTTTTTCTATCTTTAACGGGCGATGCATATACCGCGGTAAATCACACATGCATAAGGAGCCCAGCTTCAAAGGCGTTTGATGCCTATGGGCGTGCTGGTGAGGATGGATGGATGAAGACAATGGGGTGATGTCTTGTGCAGGATTCACAGAACTGCGTGCTCCTATGGGGGGGGGGGGGGGGGGGGGGGAGGGCACAGGGTGGCAGCGATAGAGCGAATGCTTGGTTTTACAGGGGCCGTACATTCCTCGTGCGATGATGGTGTTAGAATGGAGGAGGGGGGGGGGGGGGGCGGGGAGGTAATTGAAGGATGGTGGTATATCTGAATGTCCGTTGACTGGCTGAATTGTCTGTATGTCTGGGTTTTTTTCCCCTTATGTAACTACAGTTTTTTAATGTAATATGCTTTCAGTTTTTATTCATTTGCTTTTTTTCCGTCATCATTGCTGTTGCCAGAAGTAGTAGTAGTAGTAGTAGTAGTAGTAGTAGTAGTAGTAGTAGTAGTAGTAGTAGTAGTAGTAGTAGTAGTATGTCAGGTTCGCTAAGACCTGAACTAATGCTATAGATTGACAGACAGAGTTTACAGCCTATCTAGTTGCTTCCCAAACAGACCTAGGACTGCTGAACACAGATTAACATTCACACAACATTTATTGACCGCGAATGTGACATGAACATTTCCACCGACAACAACAAGAACAACAACCTTTCAACTCTGATCAAACCCTTCCACACCATTAACGCACGCCACAACCAACACCCTCGCTCGTCTATGCTCAGTCACACTGCATTCACGTCCGACACCAGCTCCGTCCCCTGCAGCCAGCAGTACCTAGAGACACCACATGGGTCATAGGACACATGACACAATCATCAATACAATGTATACAACACAGTGCCAAAGTCAACCCTGAAAGGAACTTCAACGGACTCCAACAACATAGAAAATACCCAGGCCAACAAGATAAGATAAGATAAGATAATGTTGCTTATAGCCCAGCCGACCGCAAAGGGCAACATCAGGCTGTCACCACGTTAAAATCAACTCACCAGTCCCCAGGCCAACAGCCACGCTGACCAAACTACTAATTATTGTTCACGAGAAACACATTAAACAGCACACAGGTTTTTTCCCACGACTCGCATTCCACCGTCCACGATCCCCAACACTATCACATGTATGTCATACTCGTGCTGTTGTTCACTATTGTTCAGTGTGCCCGAAGCACTTGCACAGGCACGTCCATCCGAACAGACACACCAGACACTGGACCCCCACGATCAGCTGTGCGATGCTCTGTGCCACACCAGACCACTGGTCACACCCCACAGCGTCCTCGACGCCCCTCACCGCAACACCAGTGCCCTCCCCGTAGTTTTTCCCTGATGAAGTCCCCAAGGGTCAAGCCACGTGCTCTCCAGTCCTGCCCGGTCGCCACAAGATGCAGGCGAGTAGTTGCCCGCCCAGCCGCCCACGGTGGCCAGCATACACTCCCTCCTCACGCCCAAGCTGCAGTGACGTAGGGCAGAGGACAGGGACAGGAGGGTTAATGGGTCAATTGGACACTCGGTCTGGAGGGATTGAGGACAAACCGGGGTAAACCTTGATAAGGTCAAGGGCATCAGAATGGGAGTGGGGACAGGGTCGGAGAGGATGCAGGATGAGTCAACACTTGATGGATGACCCTGGTAATCTGTCTGACCTCGGGACGACAGGTGACACAGCAGGTTCCTCGATGGAGTCGACAGGAGTCTCCACTGAGATGTCCAGCAGCCCAACGTAGGATAACCGTCCGTACAACAGGGGGCCCTTTACAGGTCAATCAGAGAAAGAGCACAGATCCTTAGTCTAAATCCAATATCCATTACAACTTGACTAAACACTTAGTCAATAGTCAGATCAGTGCACAAGTCCACCCCACACAAACATTGACCGCTCATAGCAAACAGGGCTCAGTCCACGCAAACACCATTCACACTATGGGTTCACGCGTACCAAGATCAGCACCAACAATGAGCAATAACCCCACCTGAGCAGTGGAACCTAGATACATCCCATACCATCAACACAACCAAAATACTCAATCCAAGCCCATAGAAAATAATAGAAACTACCACCAAAACCTCATCCCCATTACATAATAAATCTCTCAATCCTCTTGAGCGCGTGACCAGAGTCAACAGAGCTCAATGCATAAAGTTTTTACCAAGCATTGTCAAAATTTCCAAATCATGAACACTGCGAGCCTAACCAAAACCCCGCGGTAACTACCACAGTGCAATGCACTCACGAAGAGCCCCAAGCATTCAGCTTACTGCATTTACAAAGTAGAACAGCCCTATACATCACCCCTAGTCTACACCTGCTATAACCCCACTAGAGAAGATTTCCTTCTGACACCCCTCCTGTCTAACCCCCACTAGTGGCAGAAACTTCTGCAAGGGATCGTCCAATTAACACCTGCAGACACCCAACATCGACACACTCACAGACAGTCTAGCAACATCACCCTCTGCCCACTCACAATGTCAACAACAATCCGTCCGACACACGATGTCAACAATAATGCAGCCATCACTGCGCAAACCCACTATAATCATCATTCCTAGTTCGAAACTCTAATGCCCTACACATTCCTGCATAATACATTCAACTGCCTGTCCTGAACTGGATACGAACTCTCCATGATAACTCCACATCCAAACGAACACCTATACCCCCCTCAGATGACACATCCACACACACATACGAACCATTCATACCACATGCACGAAACATCCATACCACAAGCACCGGATGAACGGAAAATGAAACCCACACCTACCACTCAAAACAGCAACAAGCCAGAAGCTAACGCCACGTGCTGTCAACAGCAACACTTTGCAGCGCACAGGACGAAGACGCACCGCAACAAGGTTTTGTCAGCCGCTCACGCCGCTGAGGCCCCAGTGAAGTTTACGTAACAGCTACACACGACTCGCTTCCATTCTGATGCTAAACACTACAGCTACTGGTATTGCAGGCTCCTCTTCCTGCCTAACACAGCAGAACGTGGACACACGGACTACTCAGACTAGCTAGGTATTACGCCACAAGACACTAGTCTACCATTCTCGTGAACAAATCACCCATAAGAAAAACTATCTGGCTCAGAACCACACCTCTGCAGTCTCGCCAGCCAAATCAAAAGAACTCAAAGACGACGCTGATTCGTACTCAGACGTGCTCCAATCCTGCCACCTGTTGAGAAAACCTGAGTGACCCCCCCCCCCCCCCCTTTGTCAACGGAACCACACATGCACACCCACACACCACACACAAGCACCACACAATGCAAACCTCACTCACAATCACACAGACCCTGCACAAGCCCACACACCACTGCGGCATGCACAAAACGGCCAGTGTCAGAAAAACCGGCTGGCCCGGTTCTTCTGGTCTAAAATAGACTAAAGGCGCTGAGTAGGCCCAAACACGAACTAGTTTATCTAATCCCCCACACTCTCTACCGGTTTGAAAATAACAAACTTCTAGTGGAAAACTAACCCCAGAGCGCAGTACAACCCCCAAAACTGTCACTAACACAGACTGACTGCTGATGACAGAGCGCGAATGGATTGTGCGTAGCTCGTGACAGTGTGACCATGGTAACGACGACAGGACAGGAAGCTCAGATCTGACACAGTAGTAGTAGTAGTAGTAGAAGAATAGTAGTAGTAGTAGTAGTAGTAGTGGTAGTAGTAGTAGTTGTTGTAGTGGTAGCAATGGTAGTAGTAGTAGTAGTAGAAGCAGCAGCAGCAGTAATAATTTCTGTGACAGTAAATTAGGATTAGCATTTTAATAACGTGCTAGTATCATTTTCGTCACTAATAGTAGTGGAAGTAGCGGTAATAGTAGTAGCAGTAATAGTAGTAGTAGTAGTAGTAGCAGCAGCAGTAGTAGTTGGTGCAACAGTAGATTAGCATCATCATTTTAATGACGTGTTAGTATCAATTTCTCACTAGTCGCAGTAGTAGTAGTAATAGCAGTAGTAATAGTAGTAGCAGCAGCAGCAGTTTTTGTCGTGGTCTGTCGTTGTTGTTGTCGTCGTCGTCGTCGTTGTCGCGTCGTCGTTGTTGTTTGCTACTTTCGATGATGATGATGATGAAGACGATGATAATGATGATGATGATGATGAGATGATGATGATGATGATGATGATGATGATGATGATGACCGTTGTTGTTGTCGCCATTATTTTTGTTGTTGTTGATATTGTTGTTGCTGTCATTGTTGTTGTTGTTGTCGTCGTCTTCGTTGTTGTTGCTACTTTTGATGATGATGATGATGATGATGATGATGATGATGATGATGATGATGATGATGATGATGATGATGATGATGGTGATCATGATGATAATGATCATTGTAGTCGCCATTACTTTTGTTGTTGTTGATATTGTTGTTGCTGTCATTGTCTTTTGTCGTTGTTGTTGTTTTATAATTACAACTATCATTCTTGATATATTATAACTAAATAACGATACATCTTCTGCACAGCCATTCCACACAAATGACGGTACTCATACATATACACGCGTACCACACAAATGCGCGTACACATAACCTACACATGTGTGCACACAAGCATAAACACACATACACAGTATAGTGGTAAAGCAGACAATACTATGAAATATCCTAGGTCTGATCAACGCGCTGGACTAAGGTCTTCCAAGTCGTGACCACGAGACCCTCGTCTTCAATCCGTTCATCATAGGAATCTAACTGAACAAAGCACAATGAGTAAATAAAAAACAAGAAGGGTTACTCGTGTTCTTTGTAATGAATTACACATCAAATCGCGTAACACAATTGTCAAGTCAAAGCACATAGAACGAAAATGGAAACATAAAACGAATGTTTAAAGTTTTCCTTAATCATTTAATTACTTAGCCATCACGCTGTAAATCTGCACGCTATGGCCTTGTAGCTTAACATATATGGCGTAGCATGTATGGGACCAGTCTGCACACAGTAGTAGTACCTTCTTCTTGAGATGAAATTGATACAGTCTTGCAAAAGAAAGAGCAAATAGTAACACTGAAATTTTATTAAACAATCCCTTAGATCTATCCTCTTGTGAATTAATCCAAATTATGGAAAAAAATGTATACATAAGCAGAATTTCAGTTTTTAAAAAAATGGCTACTTTACAATCGTGCCCAAGGCACATTGTTACATTAATTCATAAGTTAAGGCTCAATACTTGGAACACTAGATATTCTCATGGTATTACTTGTATCTGCAAGAATCATTTTTTACAATCTTATGTTTTTAATTTCGTGTTGACCCCCGCTCTATCAGGGGAAAGGTATTGAGAAAAAAG
>CM031616.1:4988735-5000928 GCA_018398815.1 Conus ventricosus
TTAGTTAAGCTACACCGACTCGCTTCCATTCTGACGCTAACACTACAGTACTGGTATTGCAGGTCCTCTTCCGCCTAACACAGCAGAACGTAGGACACACGGACTACTCAGACTAGCTAGGCATTGCGCCACAAGACACTAGTCTACCATTCTCGGTGGAACAAATCACCCATAAGAAACTATCTGGCTCAGAACCACACCTCCTGCAGTATCGCCAGCCAAATCAAAAGAACTCAAAGACGATGCTGATTCGTACTCAACGTGCTCCAATCCTGCCACCTGTTGAAAAACCTGAGTGCCACCCCCACCCCCCCCCCCCCCCTGTCAACGGAACCCCACACGCACACCCACACACCACACACAAACACACACACACGCAACCTCACTCCAATCACACAGACCTGCACAAGCCCACACACCACTGCCGGCATGCACAAACACGGCCAGTGTTCAGAAAAACCGGCTGACCCGGTTCTTCTGGTCTAAAAATAGACTAGAGGCGTTGAGTAGGCCCAAACACGAACTAGTTTATCTAATCCCCCACACTCTCTACCGGTTTGAAAATAACAAACTTCTAGTGAACTAACCCCAGAGCGCAGTAGAACCCCCAAAACTGTCACTGACACAGACTGACTGCTGATGACAGAGCGCGAACCGATTGCGCGTAGCTCGTGACAGTGTGACCATGGTAACGACGACAGGACAGGAAGGCTCAGATCTGACACAGTAGTAGTAGTAGTAGAAGAATCAGTAGTAGTAGTAGTAGTAGTGTGGTAGTAGTAGTGTTGTGTTATGTAGTGGTAGCAATGGTTAGAAGTAGTAGTAGTAGTAGTAGTAGTAGTAGTAGTAGTAGAAGCAGCAGCAGCAGTAATAGTTTCTGTGACAGTAAATTAGGATTAGCATTTTAATAACGTGCTAGTATCATTTTCGTCACTAATAGTAGTGGAAGTAGCGGTAATAGTAGTAGTATGTAGTAGTGTAGTAGTAGTAGTAGTAGTAGTAGTAGTAGTAGTAGTAGTAGTAGTAGTAGTAGTAGTAGTAGTCAGCAGCAGAGTAGTAGTTGGTGCAACAGTAGATTAGCATCATCATTTTAATGACGTGTTAGTATCAATTTCTCACTAGTCGCAGTAGTAGTAGTAATAGCAGTAGTAATAGTAGTAGCAGCAGCAGCAGCAGTTTTTGTCGTGGTCTGTCGTTGTTGTTTTCGTCGTCGTCGTCGTTGTCGTCGTCGTCGTTGTTGTTGCTACTTTCGATGTAATGATGATGATGAATGATGATGATGATGATGAGGAGGAGGAGGAGGAGGAGGAGGAGGAGGAGGTTTGAGGTTGAGGTTTGATGGGACAAAGGGATGAGGGCCTTTTTGTTGTCGCCATTTTTTTTTTGTTTTTGGTTGATATTGTTTTTTGCTGCATTTTTGTGTTGTCGTCGTGGGCGTTGTTGTTGCTACTTTTGATGATGATGAGGGATGATGGTGATCATGATGAAAAGGATCATTGTGTCGCCATTACTTTTTTTGGGTTGTTGATATTGTTGTTGCTGTCTTTGGTTTTTTTTTGGTCGTTGGTTTTTTTTTTTTAATTACAACTATCATTTTTTGTATTTTTTTAACTAAAAAACGTTTCATCTTCTCCCACACCTTTCCCCACACAAAGGGAGGTACTCTTACATTTACACGCGTACCCAAAAACGCGGGGCCAACATAACCTACAATGTGTGCACAAAAGCATAAAAAAAATTAACATTTTTGTAGTAAAGGGGACAATAATGAAATTTCCAAGGGTCTGTCAACGCGCGGGGACAAAGGTTTTTTCCAAAGGGTCGTGACCACGAGACCCTCGTCTTAAATCCTTTCATCATAGGAAATTTAAATGAAAAAAAAGCCCCAAGGGAGTAAATAAAAAAAAAGAAGGGTTATTTCTTTTCCCCTTGAATGAATTACACAAAAAATGCATAACCAATTGTCAAGTCAAGAAAATAGAACGAAAAGGGAAACATAAAACGGATGTTTTAAATTTTTCCCTTAATCTTTTAAATTTTTACTTACCCATCACGCTTTTTAAAATTTCTGCACGCAATGGCTTGTGTTAACATATATGGCGTAGCTTTTTGGCCCCGTTGCAACAGTGGGAAATTTTACCTTCTTTTGAGGGGAAATTGATACGTTTGGGCAAAAGAAAGAGAAAAATTGTAACCTAAATTTTATTAAACAATCCCTTAGATTTATCTCTTTTTGTTTTAATAAAAAATTTTAAAAAAAAATTGTATAATAAGCGGGAATTTCATTTTTTTTAAAAAAGGGCCCTTATTTTCCATCGTCCCAAAAGGCCATTTTTTACATTAAATTCAAAAATTAAGGCCAAATACTTGGAACACTAGATATTCTCTTGGTTTTACTTGTTTTCTGCAAAGAAATCATTTCTGTAAAACATCTTATGTTTGAATCCCTCATGTTAAACCTAGCTCTTTTTCAGGAAAAAGGGTTTTATTGGATGAATAACTTTGAAAACGTAAATTACTTCTTAATTTCATAGGTTGTGAAATTGCCATGGCTATTTCGCATTTCCGGGGTTCAACTTTTTTATAAAGATAAACCCAATTTTTTGTGTACCCTAGGGTATTTCACCTTGTAAATTTTTGGGAATCAGATGAAAGTTTAAAATTTTACAAAACGTGGAGGGTAGGTTAAGTTTTGGGGGGTTTTTTTCGTTTTTTTTTTTTTTCTTTTTTTTTTTTTAAAAGCAAAAGTGTTAGTATCTTTAGTGATGAAAAGAAAATTAAAAAAAACCACTAAAACTAAAAGGGAATTGATAAAATTGGAAAATTGTCTGCAAGAGAATTGAATGTGTAGGTTTGTATGTTATATGCTCGATGTTTGGGTCGATGGTTTGGTGTTTGGGCATCTCAAAACCCATGGATGGGGGGGAAAGTAAAGGGGTCCTTGACCAAGCAGTTTTTTCCCTTCCCCCTTGGGACAGGGGTGCTTTGTGTTTGGGGTTTTTTCGTATTTTTTGGGTCTTATCCCCGCCCAAATTATTGCTTGGGGTTTTTAAGGTAGTAGAAGCATTTGCGGAGATCTGACTTTTGGGGTTTTTTTGCATACAGGGACTTTGTCGGTTGTTTCTTGAAAAGGCCCGATCGATAACCCGTGCCCACGTCCCCCGAGGGAGATGGCAAACCCCAAAGTCAGGGGTTTCACTCCGCGTTAACACACCAACGACCGCCCCGAAATTAAACCCTTCACCACAACCCCAAAACACTCAGTTTTTGATTCTTTCCCAAAACCACACTCCACCCAAAAGAAACCCAAAAACAAACTAAATTTTTTTAAAATTCAAAATCAAACATGCACTCCCCAAGAAGAAAAAAAAACAATAATTTGCTTAAAAATTTAAACGGGCACCAATATTACATTAAAAAGGGCCCACGCGTCGCTTTTAGACCCCAACACACACTGCTGCCGCCTGCTTTTCTTTTGTGTCCCAAAAAAACTGGAATGACACAAAATCAATATCAGCCAGTTGTTTTTCGGGAAATTTTATGAAACCCCCAACAACCCGTTTTCCCAAATTCATTCCAAAATGCGCAAAGCCCCCGAATCACAATAACTCAGAATTTAGAAAAAAGAAAAATCATCACAAATAGGGTTTTCCATTAAAATTGTATTTCCCTTAACGAAGGTAAAACCAAAAGCCCAAAGCGTTTAAAGCTTTCCGATGTTTTCGTTCAAAATTTTCACGGAGCTCAAAACCCCCCAAGACGATGGGCCAATCAAAAACTAAGCTTTTTGAACAAAAACAAAACATGAGTGTCCACAGGTATGTTGGCGGAGACGAATATGAGTCGAGCCTTAAAAAAATGAGTTCATTCACATTTCCTTGTCAGCGTTGTTTCCCTCGTTTTACGGGCCCTCTCTGTTTTCCATTCGTGACACATTCTATTCCCCGCTTTTCACCCACTCTCCACTACTTAAGGGGTTTCCATTCACCCGCTCCCTGGGTCGGGAAAACCCCAAGACCAGAATGTTGAAAAAAACGAGGAGTCAAGGGGAGTCCCCCCTTCCCACGCCGCCCCCTTGCCCTCCGGGACAACAAAACGCCCCCAAACCGCCAGTCGGCCCCCCGCGGGGGAACGGCCACTCTCACAGCTCGGGTTTTGGGGAAGGGGACCCGGCCAGCAACCAAATCAGGTTTGGGGAGGGGCATTAAATAACAGGTAATCCAAAAACCAAGTCCCCAAAGGGAAAAACCTAAGCCCCAATACTTGAAAACACTTTGGTAAAAGTTTTTTTAAAAAAAATTATCTTTTTTTCCCCAAAAACAAGAAAATGCAAAAAAAACCCTTTTAATTCCTCAAGAAAGAAGCCCAATAAATTTTTTAAAAAATTTAAAACTAAACCCAAATTTTGAAAAAGGTTATTAAAAGGGGAAAAAATTCAACAATTTTTTTTATATGTATGACATTGACCTTGAAGGTAAACCCCGCCGGTCATCTTTGACCTTGGCCAATTATAAAAAAGTTCCCAACAGAAAAGAAAACCCAACTGTCAAAATGTCGGCACGCGCCTTTTAAATAACACCGAAATCTATTAAAAGCAAAAGTTTATATGTTTACTACCGATTTCCCAAACATTTAAAACTAAAAATTAAATTTTTTTTTTTTTCCAAAACAAAAAAACCCTCAATGCAAACCTTACAGACTATTTCAATAAAAATTTTCCACTTGTTTTTCCCCAAAAATTTCCCGGGAAAAAAGAACACTTTTCCCCTTCTCTATTTCATAAAATACATAAAAAAAATTTAAAAAACCGGGCAAAGGGGAAATTTTACCCCGGGTTCCCAAAGAAAAGGGTGAAACTCCCCCAAATCTCCACTTTTCAAAAAATACCACACGCTTTTTTCCCCAAACACTTTTTCTCGCACTCACTTTAAAATATACAAGCATAAAACCAAAAATGCCAAAAAAGCATGAAAAAAAAGGGGAAAAATTTTTTAAATTTAATAAATTTTAAACCCATGCGCACCCCAGACACAAACGCCAAAAATAGATTCCCGGGAATCCAGAGACGAACAAGGGCCCAAATTTCCCCAAAACCCTAAAACCCCGAGAGGGGCCCCACGCCCAGGCGCAAAAAAAAAAACTGAGGGAAACCCCCAGGGAAATTTTTGGGGGGGAAAATAATGCCCAAAAAGCCACAACCCCGGAAATGTGGGGGAAAAAGGAGTTCAAGGCCCAAGCCGCTTACGTCGTTTGGGGGGAAAACTTCTGTTCTCGATCCCTCGTCACCCCAAAAGGGGACCCCTGTCTACCTGAACTCAGTTCGGGCCACGCCCAAATTAAAACCGGGTTTGGGGTCTCGGGGAACGGAGTTTCAAAGGGAAAAACAAACCCGCCGCTTGCACGAAACCCTTAAAAATAAAAAACGCACAGGCACACAAAATTCCAAAACAATGGGTTTTTTTTTCAGCCCAGCTTCACACACATTCCTAAGGTTACCGGTGGAGGAAAAAAATTTTAACCCCGTATGTGACAAACCCCCTTCCAGATGAAACCTGGAGGTTTTCATTAACAACCAAAGGAAAAAGGTACAGGTTTTGATTTGCGAAAAGTTCAGTCGGCCCTTTGAGCGCCTTTTGAAAAGTCAGCCCCCAACATTCTCCTTTCCCCCGGGATGGCCTCCACAAATAAAAAATACACCCGCATTTTGGGTTCCCCTGTAGCAAAATCCATTTATAACAAAAAATTTATCGGTGCTTGCATTTTTATGCTGGTTGATGGGCCCCCCCGTTTTCAACCCCACTCGCTCAAAAGGGATGTGGGTAGTGGATCCCAGTAAGGAACCCTTGGCCCCCTCTTCCCCCGAGGGGAGTCATCTTGGGGAGCATTCGCAAGACAAAAAGTATCGTTTAAAAGTCCCCCGCACCCTTCCCCGGGCCAAAAAAGAATTTTCGTCCCACTCTGAGTCGGGTTTTTTTGGTCCCCAAATGTCCAATCATTGGGGGGTCGGAGCGGGTTGAAAGGGCCCGTGATGTAACGGGTTCGGCCAAAACACACCTGGTATATGTTGATCCCCTACAAATACTTTTGTTGAATTCCCCCTTTTTAAATCGGGAAAATGACCTTTTTTCCCCTTTTTTGCCAAAAAGTGAATACAACCCCTTTTTCGAACAGCGTCTCTAGCACGCTGCAAACGTGGATCCTTCCCCTTTTAGTTCTACAGCTGGGTTTTGGATAATGTTGGGACCTTAAAAAACTTTCGTGCGAGCAGTGGGGGGATTCCCCCAAAAGGGGGCCCTTTTTCGCTCGGGTCTGAATACTCCCAACGGTTTTTTGGGGCGACGGAAAAAAAAGGACCGCTAAGAGTTTTTCCCTCCATTTTTTGGCCCGGGGTTTCCCCAAAGGGTCAATTAAAAAACGAAAAAGAAGCAGTACGGGGCCCCGACCCAAAATTTCCTTGACAAGCCCGGGGTGTCCACACAAATTAATGCCAAAAGGGGTAGGTTCCCACACATGAATGATCAAACCATTTCCGTTGAAAATTCTCGGGGAAAGGTTTAATGGTCCGCAGCCACAAGGTCTTCTCTTTAAAGCAACAAAAATTCCGCTCCGGGGGCTCTTTAAAAGCTGTCAAACCCCCTTCCGTTTACGTCGCGGAAAAAGTATGGTTTAATAAGCAGCCACCGGCTTCTCTGTCCAAAACCTCCTTTTTGGCGAGCTTATAGATCTCACAGAGGATCGGGACTGCCTGGCAGTATGAAACCCGGTTTCCCACAAACCCGTAGCACCCAAAAAACTGCCCTTAAATTCCCCCGGGTGTTTGACGAAAGGGCGACGAGGGAGCCTTTGGGAAATCACACGGTTGTTGCTGGTTTGGGCCCAGTTCCCTGCAGTTGGGAGCGTTGGCTTTGTTATTCCCCTTTCCCAAAGTCCTTCCTCTATTGGTGACTAAACCCCCTTTGGGCGGTCTTTTTGAACTGAATCGGAGCCCAATGGTAGGATTTTGCCCCCCTTGGGCCCCTTTGCCTAACTTCGACTAGTCCCAAAAACAAACTGTGGGGGCTTCCCCCCACATTTCGCGGTTTCTTCTCCGGGCGTTTGTAAGCTAGGTTTGGAATGAGAGTTGACAAAAACTGTTCTCCCCATGAACAAATCAACCGGGTTTTGGATCTTTAAGTCCCCCTCTGCCCGCTTCAACCACAGATTGAAGTTTTTTTCAGTCGCTTTTAATAAACCCGGGTGAAATCCCGTCAACCTCTTTCCGCATTTTCCCCCAAACTTCCCCCGGTAAAAACCCCCGGAGTCCAAAGAAATTCTCTTTTGAAGAGCGGTTTTTGATGTCGGGGATAGCTGAAATGGTGTTTCGCCGGGATCAATAAACAAAAAAACGCTTTCCTCGCTTTTCCATGCAACCCAAAGGAGACCATCTCGGGCCAAAAAGCCCCCTGGCCATCATGCGCAACCCGGCCCCTTTCCCTTTTGAAATGACGGGAAAAAAAAGCCTTCCAAAATCGTCTCCCTGTTGGGAAATTTAGGCAACCCCACACGGGCGGGAAACAGGCGGTCTTTTTTTTTTTGGGCAAATTCGCTAACTCCCCCTTTTAAAGACCTCAGCGTCTTCAGCCCTTTTTCCTTTTCCCTGCTCTCCAAATCCGCTTTTGGGGCAACTGGGGTCTCCTTTTTTTCAAAATTCAGCCCCCCCTCCCCCCTAAATTTTGTCCTGAAGCTCCATTTTTTTCCTTCCCAAACCTCCCTGTTGCTTTTAAACTCTTCCTTCCTCAATTTTTTCCGGAGGGTCCAAAATTTCCTTCCCCCATTCCAACTCTTCCTTCCTTTTTTAATTCCTCCCGGCGATCCGGGCTCTTTCCCTTCCCCAATTTCTCCCGGGGATCCCACTCTTCCTTTTTCAATTCCAACTCTTCCCTTTCCCCAACTCCAGTTCCCCTTGTCGCAACCCCCATCTTCCTTTTTTCCCTTTAGCTCCGCCCGAACAAAAAACCACTAACTCGGTTTCCTATCAGTCCAAAAGCTATCCCCTTCTTGCGCAAAAAACCCGGGAAAAACCTCGGATCCCCCGTAATCGGTGTTTGGGACCCCTCGGGGGAACGTTCTTGCTTTAACATGTAGAGGTTTCTCCTCGACAGTTAATTGACGCATCCCTCCTTTCTTCCTCGGGAAAACTTTTTTGTCTGGAAAACCCAAAAAGGCCCGAAAAGTAGGCGTTTTTTTATCCTCGAGGACATACCGTCACATCGTTTTTTGCGAAAACCCGGGTTTACGAACAGCGTCAATTTTTTTTTCTTTTACCTAACACCTTTCCCACAAAACCCCCATTACAAAAAACCCCCAATATGACCTAAAATTTTTGAAAATAAATAAAAAATTGAACGCCCAAGTGAATCGGGACCTAACTGGGCCCGGGGTGGGGTCCCCCCCTCCCAAACTATCAGGTCTAGACTCAGCCTGAAAATCATCAAGCTTGGATCCAGGGCTCCGGGTCAGAGCCCCCCGGCCCCCCCAACCTCCCCGTTCAAAAAAACCAAAACGGACACAAAGATGCCCAAAACCAAAAAAAGGATTGTCCTAAAAAACCCTTTTACACCCCCAGTCATAACACGAAAAGAAATCCAGAAAATTATGTTCAGCCATCATTTCCCCCCGCTGCCCCAAATTGTCACGTCGCCCAGGGGATGGGGAAAACCCCCCCCAAAGTCGGGGGTTCACTCCCCGTTTTACAAACCCCGCCGTCCCCCATTCAACCTTTTTACCACAAACCCAAAAAACTCAGCTATGGGTTCATCCCTTTAAACCCCACTCACAAACCCAAAAAAAAACAAAACTAAAAAAATTTATTAAATTACCCTCCAACATGCACTCCACAAGAAGAACAAACAACCAATTTAAATTTTCTAAAAAATAAACCCGCAACAATATTCATTAACAAGGGCCCCGCGTACGCTGTAGGGCAACACACACACTGCTGACCCTCTGCTTCCTTTCTGTGTACCAAAAAAACCCGTGAATGACACAACCAAACAAAATCAGCCCGATGATTTCAGAAAAGTATGCAAACCCCCCAACAACAGGATTCAAATTTATTCCCAAAATTTCAGCAAAGCACGAATACAATAACTCGGGAAATTTTAGGGCAAAACAAAATCATCACTAACATGGTTTATTTCAAAAGTAGTTTTCCCTTTAACGATGGGGAAAACCCAAAAATCCAACAGCGATGAAAACTTTCCGAAGTGTTCTGTTCAAAAGTTCACGGAAACTCACAAGCCAAGGACGATGGGGCACAATCAAAAAACAAATATGAACAAAAAATAAATGAGGGTCCACAGGTATGTTGGCGGAGGGCGAAATGAGTCGGGGCCTTCAACAAAGGGAAATTATTCCCAAATTTCCCTTTTCAGGTTTATTCCCGTTCTCTAAAGTCTCTTGCCCTTTTCCCTTCCGGGTGGGCACATTCTATTCTTTGCATTCTCACTCTCCACTACTTACTTTGGGTTCCCCTTACCCGCTCCTAGTCAGGGAACCCCCGACCAAAAAGTCCGTTGCTAAAACGAGGAGTCAATTGAGTCCCCTCCTTCCACGCCGCTCCTTTTCCAGGGCAACGACTCAAACCCCCCGTTTTGTCGGCCACCCGCGAGACAAAAGGCCAATTCACCAGCCAGGTGCGGGGAAAGGGGACCCCGGCAAAAGCAAATAAAAGGGGGTGGGGAAAGACATTAAAATAAAAAGGTAGTTAATACTAACCCAAGTTCCAAGGAAAAAACCCAAGTCCCCAAAACTTGAAAAACATAGGGAAAAAATTAAAATTTTAAAAAATTATCTTTCTTTCCCCCCAAAAAGGGAAAAAAGCAAAAAAAAAACCCCTTTTTAAATTCCCCAAGAAAGAAGGGCAATTTTAAAATTAATAAAATAAAATTGAAAAATTTTGACCCAAGGGTTTTCAAGGGAAATAATTTAACAAGTGTTTATATGTATGACATTGACCCTTTAAGGTCAACCTCCGCCGGGGCATCATGACCTTGGCCAATTATAACAAGTTGCCAACAGCAAAGAGAAACCAAATTTCAAAATGTCGGCCGCGCCTTTTTAAAAAAACAACCCAAATCTATAAAAAAGCAAAGATTTTATGATATTTCGAAATTCCAACACTTAACTACAAAAATTTAAAGTTTTTTTTTTTTTCCAAAAAAAAAAACAACCTCAATGCAAAAACCATTTGACTAGTTCAAAATTTAAATATCCCCTTGCTTTTTTCCCAAAATTAAAGGAAAAAAAACACTGGTTTCCCTTTTTTATTTCTACTAAAAAACATAACAAAATTTAAAAAAGGGGGAAGGGAATTTTCCCGTCTCGCCAAAGCAAAATGAAAAAATCTTTCCCCAAAACTCAAACCCTTCAAAATAACACGCTTTCTACCCAAAATTTTCTCGCACTAAAGTTAAAATATACAAGCATTTAAAAACCCTAAATGCCAGAAAGATGAAAAAAAAGAGGAAAATTTTTAACTGAAACATTGAAACCCTGCGCCCCCCCCCCCCCCCCCAAAAGCCCCAAAAAATAGACTTTCCCAATCCGGGGCGAACAAAGGCAAAAGTTCCCCAAAACCCGAAAAAAGAGATGGACCCCGAAGGCGCACAGAAAAAAATGATGGGAAAAGCCCAAAAAATTGGGGGGCAATAAGGGCCAAACCCCCAAATCCGGCACTTTTGGTGGGACCGGATTCCAGGCCAAGCACAGCATAGTCCCTGTAAGGGAAACTTTTTCTTTTCGACTGCCTCGTCCACACAAGTGAATCCCCCGTCTACCTGAATCAGTTCAGGCCACGGCCAAAATTCAAAACCCTTTTGGGGGTCTCTGGGAAGGGAAAATATCTAAGGGGAAAACCCCCACACGCACGCTTGCAGCAACTAAAAATAACCCCCACAGGACACAACCCTTTCCCAAACCCCAAAAGTTTTTTTTAGCCTAGTTTCACACCCCATTCTAAGGGACCAGGTGGAGGAAAAAATCTAACCTGTTTTCGTGACAATTGTAAAATTTTGGTTGCAAATTTTAAAGCAATTTTGTTGCTTTTTACTGCCAAATGGGGTCATTTTTCATTGATAATTTTTTGAGGTTGTGGTGGTTGCAATCGATTTAATGATTTATCTGGCAGTCCAAATTTTGGGGAAATTTTGCGTGAAGTATGTTATGATGTTATGGAAACATTGATCTGATTATTCTTTTTCTGCGTTTTGGGGGGTTTTCATTTCCAAAAGGGGGGGGAAAACAAAAAAAACAAAGGTTGGTTTTTGTTTTTTTATTTGTTTTGTTTATATATGTGTTTTTTTGGTTTTTTTCATTCATTTTCTATTTAAATTTTTTCCCCTTTTTGCATGTAAAGTATGTATGTATGTATTTTATTATGTTGGATGTTTGAAAGTTGTATGTATGTTTGTATGTATGATGTATGTATGTATGTATGAATGTTTTGTAAGTTTTGTATGTATGTAGTGTGTATGTATGTATGTATGTTTTTTTATGTATGGGATATGTAAGTATGTGGATGTATGTATGTATTTTATGTAAGTTTGTATTTTTATGTATGTATGTATGTTTTGCATGTATGTGTGTGTGATGTTTGGATGCATGTATGCATATTTTTTCTCTGCCCAAAAAATTAATGACGAGTACTAGTTAAACCGAGAGCAAATGACATCCAAAAACCCAGAAAAAAAAAATTTTTTTAAAAAAAAGGAATTTAAAGGGGAAATTTGCCCCCCAAAAAACCCCAAAACCCCAAAGGGGTTCCCCAAACAAAACCAGTTTAAAAAAGAATTTAAAGCAATGAGTTTTCAAACCAAAAAGAGGATCCACAGGTCCCCAAAAAATGATGATTTGTTGGTCGGGCGGGGGCTATGCCCAAACCCTTTTCCCAGCAAAAGCTCGGTAAAGGGTCGCAGGAGGGACATTAATCAGGTTATCGCCAAGTATGTCAGGGGTGAGGGGTGAGAGATTGGTGGGGCAGGGAAAAAGCCAGGGGTGACAGAGAGATTTTGCCCGGGACCAAGAAGGGCTTCAGCACAAAAAGGAAGGGTTTGGGCCCGACCTAGGGAAAGGGGGAAGGAGGGGGAGTGAAGCTAGTGGAAAAGAGTAGCAGGAAAGGGGTGTTTGGGGTTTTCAAAGGGAGCGGGTCGTGGGT
>CM031616.1:5009428-5011928 GCA_018398815.1 Conus ventricosus
GGTAAAATAAAACATTGGGCATCAACCGTGACCCATAATGAACATACCTACAAATTTTCAGAAAGATCGGCCAAGTATTTCTGAGATATTCCATAAAGAAGAAAAAAAACCTTATGGGCCATTGTAGCCGTCAGTAACGGCTATAACGGTAAGATAAAACATTGGGCAACTTCCGTGACCCATAATGAACACACCTACAAATTTTCAGAAAAAGCGGCCCAGAAGTTTTGTCTGGAGAGAGTGGAACACATTTTGACCACGGACGGACAGACACAGACAGCATTTCTTCGTTCCCATTCTAAAGTACTCCCTGTTCTATAAGAACTGGGAGTGCAAAAACGAGAAAATACATCAAATCTAGAAGCAAAAGTATGGGACCACCGAGCTGAAGTTTGGTGAATGTCACTGCTGCTCTATCACAACATATTTTGCTAAAAGATTATCTCTGCTCTGTTTAACTTTGTTTTTCAATTCATGGGTTAAAAACGGAGTTTTTGATATATGGCAAAAATGTGGACTCGCCCATACATTTTGGCTGAACAGGAAAAAATGCAATATCACGACTAACAAGGGGAAGATCAACGGTGTTGTGTGACATAGATCTATATTCAGGCCTAACGACTATTAACTCACATGAGTGTGGGTCTTGTAACACACACGGAAAGTTCTGGGCTGAGAGAGGTGTGTATAGGTAACACACTCGACTGACCAAAATACCGTGTTCTGCTGACCGTCATCGTTTGTGGCAGAGGGGGTGGGAGAGGGGAAAGGGGGTGGGGGTGGTGGGAGGGGTTTGCATGGGCATCCAGTCTGACTGAGTTACGTTCTGCTGCTCAACGAATTTGGGTCAAGACAGGTGGGTAAAGTAGAAATAGTCTACAGAACCACCAATTCACAGAAGACAGACAGAGAGACAGACAGACAGACACACACACACACACACACACACACACACACACACACACACACACACACACACACACACACACACACACACACACACACACACACACACACACGCACACACACACACACACACACACACATACAAATTTATTCCTGCATGGAACGTGATCATGTGTACATGGAGGATAGGTGCAGAAGTCCTCATCACTGTTGTCACTGCAGTCCTGTCTGTGGTCACACACTAATAAGAACGGCACGTGCTCTGACGTAGTCAAGCACTCCATGGAAGGCGGAAGTGGCGTCATGGAAGCAGTGCAGTCTACCAGAGTGCCTCGTTTACGACCCCAGCAATTACTGGCGACATCACAGGCCAGGAAGGTGTGAGTGTAGTGACCGGCAGGGCATTGGAATAAGGTCTGAAATTGTAAGACTGAAATCAGCATTCTCTCTCTCTCTCTCTCTCTCTCTCTCTCTCTCTCTCTCTCTCTCTCTCTCTCTCTCTCTCTCTCTCTCTCTCAAAATAAATTTTGAAAATCACTGTTTGTTGAATTTGTGAAGACTTTTTTATATCATCGACCACAAATTCTAATTTAAAAACACCACAAAACATTGCATTGCTTAACAAGAAAGGCGTTGTCATCATTCCTACACAATCGTCAACAATTTGTCTTAATTCCTTCATCCTCAAATTTTTCTGCCTGTCAGACATGAAATTCTCTCTGTCTCAATTTAAGGTCCTCTCCTATTTTCCGTTATGCTAGTCACTGACTTGGAAATGCAAATTTAACAAAACCTTTATCAGTTCCACTTGAATCCTCGAGCCTTACAGAATTTGATTTTATTCAAATTTGAGTTCGACCTTTAAAGGAGTTGTTTGCTATCGGTATAGGAATGCCCATGCAAAAAAGTAATAGCATCTGGAATAGTTTTGCAAACTATTTAATTTAAATCTAAGAAGACTTCCAGCTTCCCATTCCTAGAGATGACACACTTAATTAAAGCAAAACTTTGTTATTTTGATTCTCTTCTCTGGAACTCACTTCCACCTGCACTTAAATGTCATCGTAGCTCAGAATCTTACAGAAGAAGAATGTTTACCTTTTTGCACACATACAATTGATGCCTGGTCACATGATTTATTTCTGCAGCATTAACATACAGTTTGCTTACTTTCCGAAAATGATTGATTTTGTTTAAATCTTTTTTTTTTTAAATTCGCTACTGCAAGTGATGGGATACGCAGGCAATGCATACAAATGTCAATATTTCAAAGAGTTATGACGTACCCATGTATTGCACATGAGTGAGCCAGCTCACTGCTCATATAAATATATGTATTTTTAGGGGCTGGGGAAAGTGGGGGTGGGTGGGAGGTGGAAGTATGAAAAAATGTGGGTTTTTTTCCTACCTTTTCTTTCTCTCCTTTTTGTTATTTTTCCTTGCTTCATGATATTAACGCACGCTTAAATCTCTCTCTCTCTCTCTCTCTCTGTCTCTCTCTCTCTCTCTCTCTCTCTCTCTCTCTCTCTCTCTCTCTCTCCTCTCTCTCTCTCTCTCTCTCTCTCTCTCTCTCTCTCTCTGCGCTCAACAGCAA
>CM031616.1:5019428-5053922 GCA_018398815.1 Conus ventricosus
ATGTTTGACATTGAACACTGAGCTTGATATTTACCAATGGCTGAGAGGTGGAAAGAGAACCTTGATGTTTACCAATGGCTGAGAGGTGGAAAGAGAACCTTGATGTTTACCAATGGCTGAGAGGTGGAAAGAGAACCTTGATATTTACCAATGGCTGAGAGGTGGAAAAGAGAACCTTGATGTTTACCAATGGCTGAGGGGTGGAAAGAGAACCTTGATATTTACCAATGGCTGAGAGGTGGAAAGAGAACCTTAATATTTACCAATGGCTGAGAGATGGAAAGAGAACCTTGATTTTTACCAATGGCTGAGAGGTGGAAAGAGAACCTTGATTTTTACCAATGGCTGAGGGTGGAAAAAGAACCTTGATATTTACCAATGGCTGAGGGGTGGAAAGAGAACCTTGATATTTACCAATGGCTGAGGGGTGGAAAGAGAACCTTGATATTTACCAATGGCTGAGTGGTGAAAAGAGAACCTTGATATTTACCAATGACTGAGGGGTGGAAAGAGAATCCGTCGCCAGTAATGATGGGAGACGAAGCAAAGCGCCAAGAAAATGGATACACTGACAGCAGCACTTAGTCTTGTAATCAGAAATCATTCTATGGCATCCAGTGACCTGAGGAGGCATGCTACTCCATGCCAGTCCACACAGACCATAGGGAATCGGCAAAACTCAAATGGCACGATGGCAGATATGAATTAAATCATTCCCCAGTGAGCCTTTCGCAGCTCTCGAAAATTCATCAAAGTTCTCAAACCAGTATTCGACCACTTACGTGTCAATGGCTATTTTGGATGACTCTCAACATGTAGAAGAATCAGAAGAAAGGTCCACCGAAATGTTGAAAAGAACTCTGGATTTGCTCCAGCAGGTAGGTTTTATTGCATACAGAGTGAATCTACATAAATGTACATCTTTGATTTTCGTGTCCTGCATCCCACGGCACACGATAACAACTTCTCCATCATGATCTTCGTGTCTTTCCCATGGTGCACGATGGTACCTTTCTCCATGGTGATTGTCGTGTGATCCACCCCGCTGCACACGATGGCTATTCTTCATCATCAGGTTGAGACATGAATGTCTTTCTTTTTCATGCATGAGTTTACGCACGAGGCCTACGACCAAGGTCTTATTCAAAGAAATAGACGCATGAATGCATGTTGATTGCAAAAAAAAAAAAACCTCTTCCAAGGTAAGCAAAGCAAACATAGGATTAATTCTATGCCTGTATTTTGTCGCTAGAATTTTGCATCTGTTTTACCAAATTGCCTCGCAAGCAGGATGCACATTTAAAGAATTCAAATTAAAGAATGCTTACCATGCGGCTTAGAGACACAACTGACCGATTCCTGCCAGTGTTCTTATGGTTTAGTTCGAATACTGTTTACCTATGCAATATGATTATGCATTATACATGCTTACTATATTCAGAGCTTCACAACTCAACGCTGAATGATCTTATAACTGTGTAAAACGCACCTGTGACACTGGACAATAACATCAACATTACCATTTCTTTTTATGTTTCCCAAAGCTCCCCACGATACAAATCTGGTATTTTTGAGAAAGTCTAATGGAAGACCTCTTTGGATGCTGTAATGGGCAGTGCAGTCACGACCAGGCACTCCTTTCCATATGGTCATAGTAAAATAGTAAGCCATTTGCCCATCTGCCCACTGCCAGAAGTCCAGGTACCTTGCGGAGAGATACACACCCACACCCACACATCCACACACACACACACACACACACACACACACACACACACACACACACACACACACACACACACACACACACACACACACACACACACACACACACACACACAGAGTTACAGTGATAAATTCAAAGATATTTGTAAGAATGGGGGAACACTGATCAAGGAAAAAAGGTAATCTGATTTAAAATTGTGTAGATAGGGGACTTTTTTTTCGTGAAAAGTATGTGTGGCCAAGCACAAAAATTAGGACAGCATTTAACAATTTTCATGACGATGGCGGTTTCTCGGTCTTAAGGGAGGCATATCTAAACAGTCATTAGTGCTCACAGAGTGACTCTGTAGTAAAAGTCGTGAGTTGCAGAGTCGTGAGCAGACAGACACTGGAAGCCTCCTGTGGATGTAGTAGTGGTTTGTGCGTGGTGGCGGCGTTCTCTTGCTGCCAGAGCTTTGAAGCGACGCGCCTCTTCAAAGGTCTTTGTTGCTTTCCTTGTGAAAGCACGCCAGCGTATCTGGTGTCGTCACAAGATCAGCAGTGCAGATACTGCACCACTGGTGGCTGTCTTTCAACCTGTCTTTGCAATGTTTGCATGAGCAGCCTTTCTTTCTATAACCCCGGCTTAGCTCTCCAATCGTCAGGTGCTTTGCAATCCAATGGTTCTATACTCTTATGAGTGCTCTGACCAGCAGAACTGTGACTTGAGGATCAACGCCTCTAGAGAGACAGACTTTGCCCAGTCAAGGAATTCAATGTTGGTCACCTTGTCTCGAAAAAGATTCGAAGGATGGAACACAGGGCCCATTGGTGGAAACGCTCCAGCAGTCTTCTGGATACCGTCCATGTTTCCCAGCTCTATAGAAGTGTTGGAAGAAAAAATACATTATACACATTTAGCTTGGTACTCACTATGACACTGTGGTGATTAAGCACCTTGCTGCATAGTCGTCTTTGCGATTAACTTGCTTTGCAGATTCTGGCGTCTATTCCCTTGTCTGAGAGCCATCATTTGAGATAACACTGCCCAAATACTTGACGTTGTCAATGTTTTTCAGTTCAGTGTCTTTTGTTGTGATTTTGGGCTGTGGTAAATCCGAGTTGGAAGCAGGTTGAAAAAGCACCTCAGTTTTCCCCATGCTGACCGTGAGACCAAATTGCTAAGAGCCCTCGGAGAACTTGCTGAGCAGGTCGCTCGACGCGTGGTTCAGCAAAGCATGGTCATCTCTCAAACAAGGTTTCTAGGATGAGGCTTGAGTGTGTTTTTGTTTTTGCTCCAAGTCTGGACAGATCGAAGATGGAGCCGTTATAGCGAAATCGTGTGTAAACGCCGTCTTTGAGATGTAGCACCGATCGTCTGAGGACACAGATGAAGAAAAGGTTGAACAGGACTAGTGCCAGAATGCATCCTTTGTTTAACACCATTTGAAATGTCAAAGGCCCCAGCTGATCATCGTTAACGAGCACTTGCTCCACCATACTATCACGGAAGAGTTTGATGATGTCGATGAAATTGTATGGGCAGCCATAACGGGCTAACACTGGATTAAAGGGCTCTTTACTGACAGTGTTGAATGCTTTGGTGAGGTCAATGAAGATGTAAACGAGGTCAAGGTTTTGCTCAATGCACTTCTCATGTGTCTGTCTGACTGTGAAAATCGTGTACCTTGTTCCGTGACCTGGGCAAAAATCACTCCGTGCCTCCAAGCAAGGTGTCTTCTGCCAACATGATGAGACTGTTCAAGATCACCCCAGTGATTATTTTGCCTGTGATTAATGATAGGGAGATGCCCACATAGTTTCCACAGTCGGCTTTGCTGTCTTGTTTTCCTTGTGTTGTACACGCTAACATGATGAGACTGTTCAAGATCACCCCAACGAGTATTTTGCCTGTGGTTAATAATAGGGAGATGCCCACATAGTTTCCACAGTCGGCTTTGCTGTCTTGTTTTCCTTGTGTTGTACACGCTAACATGATGAGACTGTTCAAGATCACCCCAACGAGTATTTTGCCTGTGGTTAATAATAGGGAGATGCCCACATAGTTTCCACAGTCGGATTTGCTGTCTTGTTTTCCTTGTGTTGTACACGCTAACATGATGAGACTGTTCAAGATCACCCCAACGAGTATTTTGCCTGTGATTAATGATAGGGAGATGCCCACATAGTTTCCACAGTCGGCTTTGCTGTCTTGTTTTGCTTGTTTTGTACATCGCTCTGAACACTGCATCTTTAAAGTCTTTTGACATCTTCTCTTCTTTCCTGACGGTCACAATGATGTCAAGAAACACTTTAAATGCCTGTGGCCCAGCAATCTTTAAATTTCTATGGTCTATTGCCTTTACCTGATGCTCTGTCAGAGTTCATTTTATATAGCCCTGGCAAGTTGAACAGCTGAAGGGGGTTGATCTGGTTCTCTCTGATCGGCTGTTGATGTGTCTGGTCATGGGACCGACTGTTGACAGCCTGGTCACCAGGGTACAGAACTGTTCTTTGCAGCGATTTCTCAGACGTTCCTGGTCCTTAACCACAGTAGATTTCTCAGACTTTCCTGGTCCTTAACCACAGTCGATTCAGCTGTCGACTTTCCTGGTCCTTAACCACAGTCGTTTCAGCTGTAGACTGCAGAGGCGAGGGTCCTGACTTTGGGGGTCCATACATAGTTTTAAGACACCAAAGAACCTTCTGTAATGATGTGTATGGGGGTCCATACATAGCTTTAAGGCACCAAAGAACCTTCTGTAATGATGTGTATGGGGGTCCATACATAGCTTTAAGGCACCAAAGAACGTTCTGTAATGATGTGTATGGGGGTCCATACATAGCTTTAAGGCACCAAAGAACGTTCTGTAATGATGTGTATGGGGGTCCATACATAGCTTTAAGGCACCAAAGAACGTTCTGTCATGATGTGTATGGGGGTCCATACATAGCTTTAAGGCACCAAAGAACGTTCTGTCATGATGTGTATGGGGGTCCATACATAGCTTTAAGGCACCAAAGAACGTTCTGTCATGATGTGAATGTGTGCATATTTCTGGACTCCGCGGCTCTCTCGCTCCACCAGTCATTTTTGCAGAATTCTCAGCTGTTTTGGGAGCCTTGGCTTTCGAACGTTATAAATGTCTTTCTCTGACAAGGTGCTTAGATCGTTTTGCCACAATACTGCGGCACTGTTTTCATCCTTCAGAAGCTGAGTGATGTCTTTACATTGTTTTCATCGAATCAGTCTTGATATATGCGTTTCTTTGGTCCGAGGACTGCTTTTGCTGTCTTTGGATGAAGGTCTTAAAGGGATGGCACTTTTCAATGCCCTTCATAGCAAGTGGCTCTTGTGATTTGAGGCTTTCATCCAGCACTGCCTGGAACGTCCAGCAGTGGGGGCCCTGCTCGAGTTCTTCTGTGTTGAAAGTAGCTCTTATGATCCTGACATCTCTGCTGGCTCGAGTTTTGCTGTGTTGAAAGTAGCTCTTATGATCTTGACATCTCCGCTGGCTAAATCTATGGTCAGTCCAGTAGTCAGCACCACTCATAGCACCTATAATGCATACTTCTTGGATGTTTCTTTGCCTGACTATGATGTAATCAATCAGGTACCATTGCTTTGACCTTGGGCGCATCTATATGGTCTTGATCGTATCTGCCTGGTGGAATATGGTGCTGGTGATGCACAATAAATATTCGGCACATTTCCGGAGGAGGAGCAGGCCATTGCTATTCGTATTTCCCACTCCATGGGAGCCCAGTATTCCTTTCCAATTTGTGTATCATTTCCGACTCTGACGTTGAAGTCACCCAATAACACAAGATTTCATTGACAGAAGTAGATCTTTTGAGCTGGTCAAAATTGGTCAAAAGTTCTTCTTTGCTTCTTCTGTGCTCATTTGTGTTGAAACGTAAGCACCCCCGTCCAAACAAAGAAACTGTGGATGCCAAAGCGTTGGTGGGATGTAATCAACATGTGGAAAATGTTTGTTTGGACAATTTTTCATTTTTTGGTCGTGCTTTGCGCCTGAGTGAAACATATTCATGCACGCTTTGGTGAATGAGTGCTCAAAGAAAGACAAACAAACCATACACACAGTGAGTCATTCTGAGGATACCCAGTCTATCAATGCAACGTGCAAAGATGCCGCGACTCTGTCAACAAGAACGTGAGGACGCACTGGGGCGATTGCAAGCTCGGCAAAGTCAGCCTGAAGTCACCCGACACTTCAACGTGACCCAGACCACCCTCAGCAGGCTTCTGAGTCAGCATCGCATCAGCAGCTCTACAGAAGAGCTTTCTCAACAACTCCAGCTCAAAACCGCTGCGTTCGGGTCAGCCTCAGCAACCGCCCAGCAATTACCGGGAGGTCAAAGAATCTCTGACCAGACTGTTTGGAATCGCCTGCGTAATGTGGGGCTATGGGTTTGCAGACCTGTCAGAGGACCTGTCCTCACGCAGCGTCATCGTGGGAACAGGCTGCTCTGGGCAACTCAACATCGTCCCTGGACCCTCAGGAAACACTGAGTCATTCCTCCTGCTCCAGCGCTACATTAGGGATATAGTTCACAAACGATTTAAAAGAATGTTCACTTATAAATTTTGAGTAAACGTTCTATGAAATAAAATTACTGTGCATAATATGGTTAAAAAGACAAATTACACCGCTCGGAAGCGTGGCAGCTAAGTCACTCGTGCTGTCAAAAATTATGTTTCTATGGATGCTGCTACCGTCTCCACCTGACAGTTTTTGTAACAGAATTCAAAAATTAGTGTACAAATTTGTATTGAATAAAAAAAGTATATATAGGAAAACATATGTAAAGAGAATCAAATCCAGGGTATAAGTGTACCCAACATTAAGAAATATCTGAATGCATAAAAATTGACATGGTAAAGTACAATCAAGCAATCATAACTGTATATATATATATATATATATATATATATATATATATATATATATATATATATAAGAGAGATGAAGAGAGAGAGAGAGAGAGAGAGAGAGAGAGAGAGAGAGAGAGAGAGAGAGAGAGAGAGAGAGAACTATGTGGTCAACGGGCAAAACTCATGTCTGCAATGCTTTTTTTTTATATAGGAACGATTCAGCATGGTAAAGGCGATCGTGAAGGAAGCCTCCACTAATTTTATTAACACTTTGGGCAAAATGTTCTCTCAACATTGGAAAGGTCGTGTCACTGTCACGTCCACACAGAAGAGTCTGTGCGGATACTGAAACAATCTTTGCTCAGTGGCCAAAAAAGTAACGTCTGTGAAACGTCATGAGCAGAAATGTTTGTTTGTCTGTTGTTGTTGTTGTTGTTGTTGTTGTTGTTGTTGCTTTTGTTTTGGGGGTAATAAAATATTTCTTAATTCTCTAGGGTATAGTGGGAACATCCTTAGGTCTGTGATCAGGAAGCCTGCAAAAAAGACGGTGTTAGTGTATCCACGTATGCTTGATCTGGTGAGGCCTTCAGGACTATGAGTACCAGAGGCCACCTCAGAGTGTGTGAGACATGAATCAACAGATGAGGGACATTTTCACAGACCCGACCTCAACGCAGACCACAAGAGTAATTTACTCCAGCAGACACTGTTCAAGTACTAGAAACGTTGTCAGAAAGTGTTAGTGATAGTGTTAAAAGTTTTTGGGATTTTTTATAATCTCCGCATCTGTGGAGTATGGCCTTGGTGAAGCCGAGGCAATGCGTAGGAATATAAGGCAGTGTCCGACCCGTGTTCGGTCCTTTTCTGAATGCATGAAGGTGTGGGCTGCTTGGCATCATGTTTGATAGCTGGGCGGCCGCTGTTGCACACCGCGTTGGCTGAGTGAAACTGTAATGTCATGGAGAGCTTGCGCGAGGCTGGACTTTGTAGTTGCGTGTGGTATTTGTACAAGAATTGAATGTCGGAATAATTGAGCGATGGGGAGCATGAGTCTAAGAATGTTGTCGTAAGAATGTTCGAGTGATTGGGAGAGTGTAGGCGTGTGAATTAATTTGTTAGTTGGGAACTTGGGAAGTTATTTAATTTGGTTAGGTCAGAGGTTAGGTGAGTTCTAGTTACAGTCAGGGAAGTAGTTCGTTAGGAAGGTCAGCTAGTTTAGAAATAAAGTAATGTTTAGGGTTGGCTAATTTAAGTTAATTTGTGAATACCTGTGTGCAAAAATGTATGTTAAATTATGAATGTGAAGTTTAAGTGGTTTTCATACAAGTAAAGTTGGAACTTGTATTTCTTTGAGTCTGTTATAAATGTTGGCGTGATAGCAGACGACTGTTTGGAGGAAGTGAGCTATATGTTGTTGTCAGGTGTGGCGAAAGCGCGAGAGTGAGCCTATTGATGATCACACAGTTATTATAAAAAGTCGTGAGCTGTTCGTGTTTTATTCTCTATTAAACAACAGAGTAAAACAAGGTAAACCGGCTCGTGACATTAGTGGCGAGCCTGCCAGGATTCGAACCTGGAATCTTCTGATAGCCTACTTCAATCTTACTAGGCCGAGCTGTAAGTCCATGCAAAGACAACTCTCTCAACAAAGCGTCAAGTGATGATAAGTGGCGTGTCCAGCTGACAGTAGCCACCAAAATGTCGTCGAAGAAATTCAACGCATCGAACTTCTTCAAATGCAATTTCCTCATCATGCGTGCAAATGTGCTTGGGGCTGTGGATAACCCAAAAGGCATGCGCTTGAAATGAAACAAGCCCTGTGGAGTCCGAAAAGCGGTTTTCTCCCTATCACCCTCAGCCATCTTAATCTGCCAATATCCTTTGGTCAGATCAATTTTGGTGAACCACTTTTTGTCTTTGAGAGAAATGAATAGCTCCTCCACATCTGGAATTGGTTCAGAATCAAACTGTGTCACCTTGTTGATTTCTCGCATGTCAATGCAAAAGCGCACAGTACCATCTCTCTTCCGGATCAGAACGACTGGTGATGAAAATGGGGAACAAGATGGTTCTATGATATCCATTTGTAACATTTTATCAATTTCTTTTTTGACCAAGTCGTCTGAACCGAAAGGAAGAGGATATTGCCGAACATTCACAGGTTTGGATACTGTGAGCGAAATGCGATGTTCGCATAAATCAGTGACGCCTGGCACATCAGTAAGCATCTCAGAGTGCTTTTCCATGACCTGTTCAATTTGTAGCCTCTTGTCCTGTGGCAAGGCAACATCATATTTGACTGTTTCACACCTTCAGTTTGCACTGTGGGAACTGTTTGTATAGACACTTTGGAGTAGTCTCTGGTACACCTTCATTTTCATCACATAAAGGTAGTACTGACACTGACGCAAGTACCACATCATTCTTCCTTTTGTACTCTCTCAAAATGTTGATGTGAAACAATTTATGTACCCCATTCATGTCAATAAGGTAATCATTCACATCATGTCTCTTGAGTACAACAAATGGACCCTTCCATTTTAACAACATTTTGTTTGTGTCAGTGGGCAACAACACTAACACCTCATCACCAATTGACAGTTTTCTGTCACTTCCCTTCTGAAGTTTATACTGTCTGTGTCTACGACCAGCTTCCTGCACCGACTTTTGTGCTAAGTCAATCATGTCAGTCAAAGTGGTCTTCATGTGTTGTACATAATCATGTATTCGTTCACTGTGTTCTGGTTTTTCACCTGTCCATGATTCATACAAGAGTTGGGTAGGACCCCTGGGTACTCTGCCATACAATAACTGGAAAGGAGAAAAACCTGTGGCTTCTTGCGGAATCTCCTGTACGCAAAAAGCGCACCTGGTAGGTAACGATCCCAATCTTTTGGTTTGTCCATCATCAATTCCCTTAGCATGGTCTTAAGTGTGCCATTAAATCGTTCCACTAATCCATTTGTCTGGGGATGATAAGGAGTGGAATGAAGTTGCGAGACACACAACAATCTCAACAATTCTCTCATCATGTCTGAGGTGAATTGTGTCCCTTGGTCTGACAAAATTTCATGGGGAACACCAGTGCGACAGAAGATCACAAACAAAGCGTTCGCTACTGCTTCGGTCGTAATGGTCTTGAGGGAAACTGCCTCCGGATATCTCGTTGCCATGTCTACACATGTCAGAATGTATCGGCAACCTGAAGTAGACAAAGGCAGTGGACCGACAATATCCACCACGACTCTAGAAAATGGTTCATCTATCACAGGAACTGATTGCAAAGGAGCTGGCGGTACCTTGCCCTTTGGAAAGGTCTTCTGGCAAATATCACAGGCCTGCAGTATTCCTTAATCTCCCTGTGATACCCTGGCCAGAAAAAATACGGAAGAATTCTTTTGTAGGTACTGTTGCTGGCCATATGCCCACTCAACAGCCGTCATGAGCTGCCAAGAGGACAGACGGCCGCAACTCTTTGGGGACCACAAGTTGCCAGCACAATCCTTTCTGTCCTATCACTGAGCGGTACAATAAGCCATTCCTGACCACAAAACACTCAGTCCCTTTCTTTCCTGGTGGTTGTCCGACTTTTTGGAAACATGATTCCAAAGAGCTGTCACCTTTCTGTAAATCGGTCACTTTGTCGGTTGAAACGTCCAATTGTGGAACTTTGGCAGTCAACAAAGGTCGGAAAGGTTTGTCAGTCTTTGTTTGTGCTCTCGTTGTGACAGCATTTGCAACTTCAACACAAGCAAATGTACAACCAGGTATTCGACCCAGAATCACATCACACACAGGTTTATCAACAACACAAGCTTTGACACTGCCAGAAAAACTAGGACAATCAATGTTGACTACTGCCACAGGAAAATCAAGAGTTTCACCACTAAACATGGTACAGGAGATTGTTTCATCCAATACTGTTCTTTTGAAACCAATGATTTTCTGACTCCCACTGTAGTGCAACCTGAATCCAACATGACAGTAGCTTCCTGTCCATTCACTGTACCCTGACATGTTTGAATTTCCTCGGGCAAGCCATGTTGTACAGACAACCCGATGGAGCCTATCTGTGATTTCAGCATTGGTTTTCGGTCACAGTCTTTCAGAAGGTGCTTACTGTCACCACACCAGTAGCATGTTCTGCCTTTCTTTGGACTTGTGCTGGTTGGCACATTCTGTTGTGTGTTGACAAATGCTTTGGATTTTGTCATGTGTTCTTTCCTGTCCTCAACACGAAAAGTAGTGTTTCCTGACCCTCTGGTATTTGAAACATAAGATTTCCTTGGGTACCCGCCGTAGCCACGGTAACCCCATATCCTCCTCTAGAATATCTGGAATCACCACTGGTTGGTGGATTCCCTGACACAGAAGCGTGTGCAAAATGGTGAACTTTTTCCTCACGTCCCAAGGTTTCACTCTTATGTACTTCTCTGAACCTTTCAGCCTTCTCAACAAATCTTTCACGTCTGAAAAACCAGTTTCCCTCAAAAAGGCTACCAACTTTGCCGAACATGATGACAGAAATTGTTCAGTGATCAACAAATCAAAAAGACCTTCAAATGATTTTTGAACTCCTGACAAGTCTATCCATCGCATGAAAAAGCGGTGCAACTTATCAAAAAAAACTGGAAAGGTCTCACTTTGTTCTGGCTTAACAGTGCGGAATTTCTCACGAAATCCTTCCTTTGTACACTGAAAGCGCTCCAACAAATGCTCACTCAACTCTTTGAACGTTCTATTTGGCTGAGAGGATAACAGCTCATAATAATACGTCAAAGCCTTTCCCTTCAAACATCCAGAAAGAATTGATGCCCAATCATCCGTTTTCCAACCTACAGATTTTGCATGCTGTTCAAATCTGAACAGGTAACTTTCAATATCATCTTGTCTGTCATCAAAGTAAGGGAATTTGGGACGGGTACGAGCTTGAGCAGAAGCTTCAGCTCGTTTCTGATGTCAGAAAGTGTTAGTGATAGTGTTAAAAGTTTTTGGGATTTTTTATAATCTCCGCATCTGTGGAGTATGGCCTTGGTGAAGCCGAGGCAATGCGTAGGAATATAAGGCAATGTCCGACCCGTGTTCGGTCCTTTTCTGAATGCATGAAGGTGTGGGCTGCTTGGTATCAAACATGATGCCAAGCAGCCCACACCTTCATGCATTCAGAAAAGGACCGAACACGGGTCGGACACTGCCTTATATTCCTACGCATTGCCTCGGCTTCACCAAGGCCATACTCCACAGATGCGGAGATTATAAAAAATCCCAAAAACTTTTAACACTATCACTAACACTTTCTGACATCACCCCTTCCCCGGGGAAAAAAATAAATTAACATTAGTCCTAGACCCTGTCACAGGACATGGATACAAAAAAGTAACTCGAATACCACATATTCAAGAACTCTCTATGACCCCCGTCATAGGTTACACCCAGATTGTTGCAGGAACAATGCTGATGAAAGACGCTGTCATCCTTCGCTGCACTCCGTAGCTGTCATCCATCGCAAGTTCAAGTTACTTCTCACGTGTGACGTCGACTTATTCAAGGCCAAGTCCAACTGTTATACATGTATCGTCGTACACGGTGAAGTAAACTTTTCAAAAACACAATGAACTGTTCAAGTACGTGAAAAGACACTATAAACCATTTGGAATGAAAAACATTTTCAATCAACGTTGTGACTCGGAGGGATGTTCAAAGACGTGGAAAGACAATATGACTCATATGGATGGAAAATTTGACAGTAGAATTATAATTTATATGTTATTAATTATAAACATATTTTTCTAGATAGGGACCAGGGACCTTCGGTCGATTTGTGAATGTTGATGCAACAATCTGGGTGTAACCTATGACGGGGGTCATAGAGAGTTCTTGAATATGTGGTATTCGAGTTACTTTTTTGTATCCATGTCCTGTGACAGGGGTCTAGGACTAATGTTAATTCTGACGAGAATTTTCATTAAATGGATAGAGTAATAGGAAAAATTACTCTAAAGGGACTGAGCATTTGACAGTCGGGGGACTAGTCAATTATTGAGTGTGGTACTCAATTATTAACCTTGGTGAAGGTTATTTTGAAGCTCTTAATCAGTGGATTTTCCCTAAATGGATAAATACACCTAGTTTCGAGCCATCCTCAGAGGAACTTTTCCTCCGTCGGTCGCTGGTCTTCTTTTAAAAAAAAAAATTATAATAGTTTATTTTTTATTTTTTTCCCCGGGGAAGGGGGTGATGTCAGAAAGTGTTAGTGATAGTGTTAAAAGTTTTTGGGATTTTTTATAATCTCCGCATCTGTGGAGTATGGCCTTGGTGAAGCCGAGGCAATGCGTAGGAATATAAGGCAGTGTCCGACCCGTGTTCGGTCCTTTTCTGAATGCATGAAGGTGTGGGCTGCTTGGCATCATGTTTGATAGCTGGGCGGCCGCTGTTGCACACCGCGTTGGCTGAGTGAAACTGTAATGTCATGGAGAGCTTGCGCGAGGCTGGACTTTGTAGTTGCGTGTGGTATTTGTACAAGAATTGAATGTCGGAATAATTGAGCGATGGGGAGCATGAGTCTAAGAATGTTGTCGTAAGAATGTTCGAGTGATTGGGAGAGTGTAGGCGTGTGAATTAATTTGTTAGTTGGGAACTTGGGAAGTTATTTAATTTGGTTAGGTCAGAGGTTAGGTGAGTTCTAGTTACAGTCAGGGAAGTAGTTCGTTAGGAAGGTCAGCTAGTTTAGAAATAAAGTAATGTTTAGGGTTGGCTAATTTAAGTTAATTTGTGAATACCTGTGTGCAAAAATGTATGTTAAATTATGAATGTGAAGTTTAAGTGGTTTTCATACAAGTAAAGTTGGAACTTGTATTTCTTTGAGTCTGTTATAAATGTTGGCGTGATAGCAGACGACTGTTTGGAGGAAGTGAGCTATATGTTGTTGTCAGGTGTGGCGAAAGCGCGAGAGTGAGCCTATTGATGATCACACAGTTATTATAAAAAGTCGTGAGCTGTTCGTGTTTTATTCTCTATTAAACAACAGAGTAAAAACAAGGTAAACCGGCTCGTGACAAACGTATTGATCAGTTTAGATAGAAGCCCTAGCGAGCAGTAGAGATGAAGAACATATCCTCTCCAGAGGTCCCGTCTCATGAACAAAAAAAAAGAAAAATGAAATTGTGAAAGAACGTGGCTTGGAAAGTGTCCTCTAAACTACAAGGGTAAGACAGCGCGTTCATTGCGTAATAATGAGTTCAGTCCCAGTATTGGGTGAAATGCATGAGTGAGATGGAGTATGGAGGGCAGGCAATGCAGGATTACAATAGGTCGACCTGCTCAACGACTTTGTAAAAAGCGGCAAACATTTACTCTTAAGGGATGGGAAATATTTGCCAGGGCCTTACTAGAGTCCAACATCCCTCATGACCACATAGGATACCCCGATCGTTGAGCACTTAGACACAGTCCTTAAAGGTCTACTTTAGAGGTTTTCGATAATTGGTCAGCTTATGCAGAAATATGAAATGTTTGATATATTGGTAAAATAAACATCCGATTCGCTCCCGATCACACGAAATCGATCCGCGAAAGTGAGCATTTTCACTTGTAATCAAGAAAACGGGAGGTAATCAACTAAATCTTGGCATGGCTTAACTGCTCTTGGATATGACGTCACATGAGTGTCAGCGATGGCGACAGAAAGCGGTTCTGATGGTTCTTGCACATCTCGCTCGGAATTTAATTTATCATGTAAAAGCAGTGACTATGATTGCAACAGCCAATGTGACTCTGGGGATGTTTCTGCAAGTCCTTTACCATATGAGTTTGCACGCTAAGTTCTTCTGACCACGTCAGTTCCAGCTGGACCACGGAAACGAGCTATTCAGTTCCAGCTGGACGCCCGAACACAGCATTCCGAAGGCGTACGGGCTTACCGAAGTCTCAAGGGAGGCTACCGACTGACTTCTTGACGCGATCACGCGTGGACGGCGAGCGGAGATTCTCCTTCCTCAAGTTTGCACAAGTTTGACAATAACTAATTCTTCTGCATCATCGATGAAGTATTCTGTGTTGAAAGAGAGTACTCCTTCAGTCTGAGGGATATTTGCTGCAATATGTGAGCTCAAAAGGTCTGAATGTAAAATTTGCTTCTCACTTTGTCGGTCCTCAATAAAATTGGGTAAACACTTACCCTTATATAGAATGTATCACCTTTTATTTTGTTAGCTGTGGCTATTCTTCACCTTCTTTGCCATCCTTAACGCGTTCATTCAATTTAACAAGTGTGATCTATCCATAGATAAGAACAGAATAAACGTGCGACTATCGTACTCATCTGTAGGAGCTCACCACTCTGCCTTCAAAGTATACGCGCACAATGCAGACGAAGTTTTTTATCGGGATCGGCCGACTTCGTGTCCACTCGAACGGGCTCGGCAATTGTCGGAATAGCTCGTTTCTGTGGTCCAGCTGGAACTGACGTGGTAAAAAGAACTTAGCGGCCCGGCATGTTTGCACGAACCGAATCCACTTCTTTCGAGTATCTGGATCAGATGGAAATGTGTGCAAAGAATATCCGTCTACTGCTGAGCTGCTGCCGTCGCCTACAGCACAATATCTGCCACCCCCTCGTGACTTTTTAGGTTGTGGGGGATCGCAACTCATGTTGATTTCACTTGGCGATGCCATGCTGTGTAGGTCGCGGCTGACGGCCACACCATCAAGTGACGTCACGGTTTTCGGTCTACCGCGCGGGATTTGAACAGGTGTGCAAAAGTCGTTTTTTATCTATTACATTCTTCCGGCGATTTTTTTTCTTGAAAAATGAATACCATACTGTAGTTATATGACATGTAGACCTGTTTTTAACAGATTATCGAAAATCTCTAAAGTAGACCCTTAACCATCGTCAACCAATTTGCAGAAGTTACGTCCAGGAAGAAAACAATACACAAAGGCCTGGAGCGTATTCTGACTGGGGGCTGTACCAGTCATAAGTTGGAAACAAAAATCTGCACACAAGACTTTATCTCTGATCTGATGTGGTTCCACAGTATTGAGCTTAGATCTATCTGGTACAAACTTGAGCCCTTTGGAAAGCAGTGATAGTTCTGCATCTGTAAGTGTGTAGCTTGACAAGTTTGTAGCTTCTTCTTTAACGTTGCCATGTGTTTATTCTGGTTCTGTGGTTCCGGGGGCAGATTTGGGTCCTTTTCAATAGTCGTGGTTCATGTGGTTCAGTCCTCTCTGTGCCTGCTGGTGCTTGAGGCTATGGCAAGAGATCTCCATCTGGCTCTGTCTGCGGCTGCTCTGGGGGCTGTGTTGAGAGTCAGTCCTTTGTCTTTCAGCTCCCTTCCTATTGTCCTGCGCCAGGTTTCCTTCGGTCGTCCCCGTTTTCTTTTACCTTTGGGGGTCCAGCGCAGGGCTGTTCTGGGGAGTGAGCTGGGTGGCATGTGACAGACATGTCCCAGCCATCTCCATCGACGCACCTGGATGGTGTTCTGTATTGTGGAGACTCCTGTTCTAGTCCTCAGTTCTTCGTTTGAGATGATGTTCAGCCAGAAGATCCTGAGGATACGTCACAGACACTTGTTCTGGAACACTTCCAGCTTTTTCTCAATGGCGACGGTCGTCTTCCAGCACTCTGAGCCACACAGGAGGACGCTGAGGGCATTGCTCTTGAGAGTCGAATCTTCGTTTGGATGCTGAGGACGGTGGATCTCCAGATGGGCCTGAGTATTGTGAAGGCTTGGTTGGCTTTGCTGATTCTGGCGTTGATCTCCTGGTTGCAGTCGCCGTCTGTGGTCATCTTGCTGCCCGGGTATACAAATTCCTGAACATCATCAAGTGGTTTGCCATTAGCGGTGATGGGGTTGTTGTTCGTGGCATATTTTCTCATGACCTGCGTCTTCCTCTCGTTGACCTTCAGCCCAATGGTGCTGGCTATCTCGCTGAGGCTTTCTGTCTTCTGCCGGGCGTCCTGATGCTTGTGTGACAGCAGTCCCAGGTCGTCCGCGTAGTCAATGCCCTCCAAGACTGAGGTCAGCGTCCACCGGATTACCCGTTGCTTTCCCTGGGTGACGTTTCGCATCAGCCAGACGATGGCCAGTGAGAAGAGGATCGGTGACAGTATGCAGCCTTGTTTCACTCCGGTGTCCACCTGAACGGTTCCGTCAGCTGGTTGTTGTGGATGATGCGACACTCAAAGCTCTCATACAGGGACTGGATGATGTTGACCATTTTCTGGGAATGCCGTAGTGTCGTAGGATCTTCCAGAGAAAAGCGTGGTGCAAACTGTTAAAGGCTTTCTCGAAATCGATGAAAACCACGTAAAGTGGGCTGTTCCATTCATGGGACTGCTCGAGGATCTGCATAAGACGAAAATGTGATCAATGCATGATCTCCCCTCTCTAAAGCCTGCCTGCCTTGGCGAAGTAGGGCATCTACCGCTGTCTTTATGCGCTGCAGTAAGATGCGGCTGAAGACTTTGCTGGTGAGTGATAGTAGGGTGATGCCTCTCCAATTTTTGCATTCTCCTAGGTCTCCTTTCTTTGGCAATTTGATGATGATACCAGTTCTCCAGTCAACTGGGGTTGTCTCCTGGTTCCATATGTCCTGCAGGATGCGTTGAAGGATAAGAGGTGTTTCCTGTTCTGCTGCCTTCAACATCTCGGGGCATACACCATCATCTCCTGGAGCTTTGCCATTCTTTAGCTTGCAGATGGCTTCCTTGACCTCATCTACTGTGATCTCTCCCATGTTGACGTTCAGGTCCTCCTCTGCTATAGGAATGTCAGCTGGTGTTGGTGGATCAGGGCGGTTTAGGATCCTCTGGAAGTGTCTCTCTCCACCTATCGAGCTTGGCACGTTCTTCTGTGATAGGTGTTCCGTCCTCTGCCTTAACTGGTATGTCTTGGTTCTGTCCTCTGTCTCCCCGCAGCTTCTTGGTGGTTCTATACACTGTCTTCATATCCTTCATCTCTGCTGCTGCCTCAGCTTCTTCAGCGAGCCTCTCTGCATAGAGACGTTTATCTTTCCTTGCAGACAACTTCACTTCTTTGTCTTTCTCTCTGTGCTGGGTTGCTATTCTTTCCTTCAGTCTGGGTGACTTGGCATCTAGCAATTTCTTCTTGATCTGTTTTCTCTCCTCAATGGCTTTCCATGTCTTGGCAGTTATCCACTCAGATTTCACACTTTTCCTATAACCTATTGTCTCTTTTGCTGTTTCGGTTATAGCCTTGTTGAAACTGTCTATGGTCAGTGCTGTTTCATCTTGGAGAACACTGAAGCGATTCTTCACGGTGACGCAGAATTCTGTCTTTGTTGTTCGATCTTTTAGCTTGGCAACACCAAAGCACAGGTTCCGACTGTCCCAGCTTTTGCCTTCCTCAGTTTGAGGGTCAGTTTCGCTATCAGTAGTTCATGGTCACTACCAAACATCTGCGTGTCGCATCACACGTACATCTTGTAGGGAGCGCCTCAATTTTCCGTTGATAATGATGTGGTCAATTTGGTTCTTTGTCTTTCCGTCAGGGGATGTCCATGTTAGCTTGTGGATGGTTTTGTGAGCGAAAAGAGTACCGCCAATGACCAGATCATTTTCTTCACAGAGGTCGATGAGTCGTTCGCCGTTGTCAGTCATGTCTCCTATTCGTGTTTCCCCATGACTCTTTCCTTGTTCTCATTGTTGTTACCAACTCTTGTGTTGAAGTCCCCCATCAGGAGAAGAACATCGTGTCTTGGTATGTCATCCAATGTTGCTTGGAGCACACTGTAGAACTGATCCTTGTCCTCCTCGTCAGTGTTGTCGATTGGTGCATAGGCCACTATAACTGATAGCTTGGCACACTTGGATTTCATTCTCACATACAGCAGGCGTTCATTGATCGGTTTCCATTTCAGCACGGTATTGGCATGTTTCTTGGCAATAATGAGGGCAACTCCTTCCTGATGGATGTCGTCTTGCCTTCTTGACCAGATGATGGTTTCTCCAGTACTCAGTCTCTGTTTTCCTGTTTTCGTCCATCTTGCCTCTGTGACCCCTAGTAGGCTCAGGTTGTAGTTCTTCATCTCAATTACAGTTTGTGCTAATCTTCCAGCTTGGTACAAGGTCCGCACGTTCTAAACTCCAACTCGCATGTGGCGTTTTGGGCGTTAGGAGATCTGCTCTCAGGCTTGAGACGTCCTTTCGGCTTTGGTCCCCCTCCTTCATAAGTCCAATTGCTTGGTCTGCTTCACTCCCTCTGCCAGATGAAGTAGTTTTCTCTGCTGTCGTTTCCGTAGCGGTAATGTTTTTACGGGGTGGGGTTGCTAGCCCCACGCCCAACTCTCCTCTTTTTACCCAGGCTTGAGACCGGCAAGTGGCTCCGAAGAACCACCAGGCGGAGTTTTCAATGGTGGCGGCGATGGAGACCTGCAAGAAGGGGAGCGAAGGGAAGGGGCCCCGCAGTGAACCAATGTCCGACCGTGAATGGTCGATTCGCCAAATAGGGGCAGAAGTCGTGGTCTGATCCGGAACCTCCACAACTCTGAAGTTGGGGTACAGCCATCCTCCGTAGCGGGAAGGGACACCAGTCCTTATAGGTTTACATATTTCTTTTAACATTAGACCCATTTGGTAGTCTGGTGTCCAGGGTTCTGATCCATTAGACCCATTTGGTAGTCTGGTATCCAGGGTTCTGATCCATTAGGCCCATTTGGTAGTCTGGTGTCCAGGGTTCTGATCCGTTAGACCCATTTGGTAGTCTGGTGTCCAGGGTTCTGATCCATTTCTCTTCAATGATCAGTCTGAAGTCTTTCGTTTCTCCATACATCTTGGACGGGATTGCTATTTTTTTGTCTTTTGTTCCAAGGATGGTTCCCGGAAGATGTCCGGGCCTTTCTTTCTTCCTTTTTTTAAGAATTTTTTTTTACCCTTGTCTTTTTTGTTAGATACGGTTTGAAAGTGTCACAACACCAAACACTGGTACAAAAAATCAACCCTGACACGCAGTAGCAAACGCCAAAACATTAAAATCAGCAAGATAATGTCCTCTGATAGCAATACAACATACAGTCTTGCATGGTGCCTGAGACTTACAGGACAGGGAAGAGGACGAAAAGAAAGAAAAGGTCCACCTGTACCACAAAAAGCCGAAAATAAAAGAAGTACAAAAAAAAGAAGAACCAGCCGCCGTGGCGAAGTGGTTAGCGTCGCGGACTCCCGGCTGGGAGGTCGTGGGTTCGAATCCCATCAGAGGCATGTGGGTTTTTTCTGCCCCGACCGGCTCCTACCCAGAGTTGAGTTTGCTGCGGACTCAGTTGGGAAGACTGGGACCACACAGTCGAGTTTCATCCGCTTAATGGATGCGTTTCTGAGAGTGTTGCTCAAATTTCCTGACCAACACTGCAGGTGCATGTATCTCTCGGGCCTGGTTGATGCCAGGATATATTATGAAAGGAAGCGTGGAGTACAGCCCTGTCATGTAGTCTCAGACCGAAATGGAAATCCGTAGCATCATCTTAATCATCCTCATTCCCATTGATCAGCATTAAAAAAAATGTCTCAAATTCTGTGGCCCTTCATGCCTGCTCTCATGGTGACCTCAATTTCGATGTCCTCTCCACGTCTGTGGCCTTGGTTTGCTTCCGTCGGGGTCACCGGTATCGGCGAGTCCATGGGGGCTGTCGTTGGACGGACGTGGTGGCGCCCTCCGGGGGGGGGGGGGGGGGGGGGGAGCTCACTCACGCCGGCTCCGCGACTAAGCAATTATTGTCGTCAGTAGGGGGCTTAGTAGGTGGTGTCCTGCGTATGTTAGATCAGAACAGGCGCCACTGAACACCACCGAAGTGACTCGGCAGCAGTGCGTGTCTCCTCCGGTGGGTTGTCTCTTGACGACTTGACATTGACTGCTCCCTGTGGATTGCTGGTGCCGGGGCTGCGGCGGGGCCGGCCAGGCTATGGCTGTGGACTGGGTGTCGGAATGAGCGGTGTGGGTGCACTGCCTCTGAGGTGGCGCAGAGGTTGGGACAGCAACAACAACAACAAAAAAGAAGAAAAAGTGAAAGAAAAAAAAATCGTAAAGGCTGGGGTGGTGAAGGAGAAAAAAAAACGAAGAACAAAAATAGGTGTGAGCAGAGCAACTGGGTCCCCTGCACCACCAGCAGAACCGGTTCACAAGTGTGCTAGGTCATCTGCACCAGTGCGTTCCTGTCAGATTGAGAAATACAGACAGAAGAAAGAAGACCGCCCAAACTCCCAGACACATTGTCACGACCGACCCCTGGAGGTCTGCCCTGACAGGATCGGTCTAGGTGGGAGTGAAGGGAGTGACTGACCTCACACGCCTCGCAAGAGCCCACACAAGAAAGATTACGATACGACACCCCATTTATTCACACCAACACACACAGTCATAAATAAGCATTCCAACACACACAACATGCACAATCACAATCAAGCATTCCAACGCACACAACATGCACAATCACAATCAAGCACTCCAACACACACACATGCACAATTATAAATAAACCTTTCACCATACGACGTACACAATCGCAATTACAGCATTCCAGCACATATGACATATACACAATTATAAAGAAACATTTCTAGCATCGATCTCTCCCCACACCATGGAGTGCCTCCACACCCCTGCCTCTGTCAAGTCTACTGGGAGCACCCTGTCACACTAGGTGCTCCGAACCGGGTCGGTTCTTGAAGGGAGTCGCTCAAAGCCGACACCCTCGACACACAAGCAGGCAGTGAAGAGCGCGTCCCGGGGGGGGGGGGGGGGGAAACGTGGGGTTGTTACTGGAGGTCCTGGACGGGGATCAGGGCCGGCTAGTCAAGCCGGCGGGCTTTCCTACCAGTCGCGGCCTTACCAGGCGTGGCACCATCCAGTCCGCAGTCCCAGCCAGAGCGTGGCCTCAACCAGCACGTGGCACCATCCAGTCCGCGGTCCCAGCCAGAGCGTGGCCTCAACCAGCACGTTGGCACCAACCAGTCCGCGGTCCCAGCCAGAGCGTGGCCTCAACCAGCACGTGGCACCAACCAGTCCGCGGTCCCAGCCAGAGCGTGGTCTCAACCAGCACGTGGCACCAACCAGTCCGGACTCCAGGTGAAGCCCCCGGGAGGGGGGGGGGGGGGGAAACGTAGATGGGAGGAGAGAAGAAAGGGAGGGAAGGAAGAAGGAAGGGAGGAGGAAGGGTACTGGAACCCCGCCGTCAGTACAGTCTGACCCATGCTGTTAAATCCTAACAGCCACTCGCATGATGGGCGAGGGGAGGTCTACTAAATATCCCAATAATCCCAGCTCAACACAGACCTGAGCATAACACAGTAAACCAATCAACCACGAAACTGATGCTTACCAGCTACCCGTGGGTGACCCAGAAGAGGCGGGTCAAAACGACTCTCTGCCCTCTGTCCAGTCGAGAGGACAGAGGCACAGGTGCGGAGAAAGAAGAAGTGATGTCCCTCTCCTACAGGCCGATGCAGGAATTGAAAGTACCGACTGTACTTTCGATGATACGGTGAAGAACCAAGACTGGAGCAGGCGCTCCCAGAGACATCTTCGCTCGAGTGAAGAGCTAACCTCCCTCAGCGATGGCGGCCAACATGCCACGCTACGTCACAGAGTGAGCATACTTCAAACTAAAAGAAATGAAGCACGTGCGACAGGTAAAAAGACAGGCGAGAGGCAATCGACAGCAAGTTCGAGAGAAAGGTACCAACCACCCGTGGACCGCAGGATGAATAGCACGGGCAGTGGAATTAGAGAGAGAGAGAAAAAGCAAACCGAAGTTGAGCTGAACTACACCAAGGTGCAACCGCACAAGCCACACTAAGGGACGGACACGTGACAACAACAACGATAATAAAAATGAATAATTCCGCCACCCCAGTTGGGTCAAACGTCGTAGGCCTCGTGACAAACTCGTGACTAACCCCCCTTCTAAAAGCATCTGTTTCTCTGAGATACAGTGCTCCTTTGAACCTTGACGCATGTGCAAATTCACAACAATGGGACCGAACCCGACTCTCTGTGATCAACAGAGTACGATAAATCCAATACAAACATTCTACGATAGAATCACACAGGGAAATACATAATACTACATTTATCAAACAACTAAGCAAACCTTCCAACCATGAAAATAACAATCCGAACCATTGGTGATTCACTACCGTTAACATCACTGAAGTGAAAACTGTCACTACACCTGATACAGAGACCAAAAGGGGATATAACCCTGGTCGAGGTGAAGTGTCCCTCTGACCGATTTTCCAATGTGCTGACTACGGCTCGGCTAAGATAGTCAGCATCCGTATTACAGGAACCCTTGATATGACGGAAAGTGAACGCATGACTCTGCAGTTCCACTGCCTAACTCATGAGTCGAGGACTGACTGGCCGGATCCGGTCCAGGCACTGGAGAGGATGATGATCGCTCTCCAGTACAAACTTTCGGCCGTACTTCTTCTTGGGCACGCCAGTGCGCGTCCAAATCTGCCTGAGAGATTCAGCAACAGTAGGGGCATCGATAGTCCTTAGCGGGACAGCCCCTGGGTATCGACTCGCAAATTCTACCACCACCGAAGTGTAGCGGTGACCGCGATCGGATGGAGGATTAATGGGTCCCACCAGGTCGACCCCAACCTTGCTGAATGGCTCCCCAACCCGTGGCACTGACCCTAGGGGAACACGCTTCAAGCGACCCTTAGGCGTTGTCCGTTGGCAGACATTGCAACTGCGGCAGTACTGCCTAACCTGTGAGTTCATCCCTGGCCAGAAGAAGTCCTGTCTTACTCGCTCGAGAGCCCGCTTGGAGCCATATGACCTGCCATGGGGGAATCGTGGGCCTGCCGGAGAACAGACTCTCTCAAGCTTTGGGGAACAACAAGCTGTTGGCCACACGATCTGCCAGAGTGACAACCCTAAAGAGGATCCCCTTGTGGAGCTTGAAGCTCACCTTGGCGTGTTGGGCAGACTGAGCGGGACGATCTACCAGTTGTCGCAGGCGTTGGACATCCAAGTCCCTGGCTTGAAGACGAACAATGGAAGCAGGATCGGCCCTAGCAAGAACCTCGTCAGAGATCGGCTGAAGAACGGGACGCAATTCCTGTTCCTGCCTCTTAGCTTTGGCGCGTGTGGTGACTCCCACACACGCCTGTAGGGGCAGATCCGTAGACACGGACTGACTGCGTCCATCTGCGAAGGTGATAGTTTTCCCCTATGGTAAGGGAATACAGAGGTCGCTCCACCGCGATGGCCCATACTTCGCCACAGAAGTAGGGGGTGGAGATAGGAATAAGTACAGAAGGACGGGTGGAGGTAAAACCAGCCTCCAACCCGCACACATCATAACTAGCGCCCCGCCGGGCCTCAGGGGAAACCAAATTCTTATCCACAAAGATAGTTGATGCTCCCGAATCCCTGATGGTGTCGACCAAGGAGGAACCAACAACAGAGAGAAACACTGGGCACTCTGAAACACCAGAAGCTGGGATGGAACCTACGTTAGCCGAGGCACGAGGACGTGGGAAAGGACCAGCCCCACGACTACCAGCGGCTTTAGGACAATTTTTCCTAATGTGGCCAGGACGACCACAAAAAAAACACAGTCGGGGCGCTGAAATCCCCGATGAACTGCCTGCCTTGTTCACCCCGCTAGCAGTTGTCGGCGCCTTATTGCCACTAAATCCTGTGGAGGGCTTCCTCTCCGTATTCTGGGCGATGCCCATAAGCCCTGCGAGCTTCAGCAAACACCTCAGCGGTGTGAATCGCAGCCGCGAAATCCTGAGGTGCTGTCTCGCCTATCCGGATCCTCAACTCTGGGGACACAGTGTTGGTGAGCTGTTCAATGAGGATCAGATCCTCCGCTCCAACTTAGCCAACTGACGCCAGTAACCTAGCGTTTTGCGCAGCCTATCACCAAACTGCACGAAGGTCTCGTCGTTATTCTTCTTCATGGACCTGAACTTCCTCCTGTACGTCTCTGGGGTAAGGTGGAAACGCTTACGCAGAGCCAACTGCATGTCTGCATAAGACGCACCTTCATTTAGAGTGAGCACACACTCCCTTGCAGCACCAGATAATCCAGAAAAAAAGGTGCATAGCCTTCTGTTCCTCAGACAATTGATATGAACTAGCAACCTTGTCAAAATGCTCTAGGAACATATCAATGTCCTCACTAGGTCCTGAACTCTGGAAGCTTTAACTTTGGGCCTCTTAACTCTATCACCTGCCTGGTGATTAACCCCCTGATTTACAGATGCGGGAGCCCGCGAAAGAAGTTGTTCCATCTCCTCCCTACGCAGAGCCTCCATCCTGTCTAGTTCTTCCCTACGGAGGGCAGCCTCTTCCCTACGCTGAGCCTCCTGTCTGGCAGCCTCCTCTCTGCGCAGAATAGCCTCTTCCCTGTGCAGAATTTCCTGTCTGTCAGTCTCCTCTCTGCGCAGAGCCTCCATCCTGTCTAGCTCTTCCCTACGGAGCCTTGCCTCTTCCCTACGTAGGGCTTCCTGCCTGACAACCTCCTCTCTGCGCTCTTCCCTACGCAGGGCTTCCTGCCTAGCAGCCTCTTCACTACGCTGCCGCTCCCGAAACATAAGGACAGAGGTGATATCCTGAGCGGGGTTCACCACTCCCGACACGGGAGGATGACCCATCTGACCCGTCCCTTGGGTCTCGACTTTCCCATAAGGAAAGTCTTCTGGGGCATGCCCCTTACGAGGGAAGCCTGGAGAGGAGAAGGTTTCGGTCTCTGCGACCCCACAGAAGCCCACAGTTGCTTCGCTATGCTCTGGCGCTTCCGAGCGGAAGTGCCAGTCGGGGTCTCGACAGGAAGACCCCCCAGCGAAGAGGTAGTAAAAGTACTCACTGGACTACCTGCTACAGCACTGGAATAAGTAGAAGTTACCGTAGTCGAAGTACTGGTACTAATAGTAGGGACTACAGTAACATTTTGAATACCCTTCTTCTTCGACGCACGCGTCGCCATAACCACCAGGCGCCGGACGTCGCCATGACAACAATATTCTATGGTTTTCAAATACAGGGGAAAGACAATTCCACTAGAAAAAAAAAACAAATATTTTAGGGGTGTGTGTATATGTGTGTATGTGTGTGTGTGTGTGGACAAGTTCCGGCTGCTCCCACTCTGGCAACACCGCGCTCTACAGCACGAGCAACAGTGCGGTGGGGCTCACCGAAAAAAAAAAAAAAAAACTATGTCCGGCTGCCCCCACTCTGGCAACACCGCGCTCCACAGCACGAGCAACAGTGCGGTGGGGCTGGCCGGAAAAACAAACAAACTGGCAGACGGAATCCGGAGAGAGGAAAAAAGGGACACTAACGTCTGATACAACCCCCTGTACTCAATGACCCGGTAGAGAAAAAAAAAAACAAAACTGACTAAATACAAAACAGGAATGGAAGACTGAGCGGCAACAGAAAGGCAAGACTTACGGCCGTACCTGCGTGAGGTACCCGGCGGAAAGAGGTCTGGACACGGTCGACTCCCCTTCGTCTCGACTCGACCCCCCAGTCACGCCGGATGTTCCCTCAGGCCACCAAAAGACTCCCTTCACGCTAGAGTCACCCAGCCAACCACCCACGAACAAACACGACAAACTGACTAAACATATACAAAACAGACAAAACTAAACAGGTACTCCGCGAAACGAGAGAGACAGCCAGAGCCCTTCACATCCAGGACGAGCCCCCACAATTGTCACGACCGACCCCTGGAGGTCTGCCCTGACAGGATCGGTCTAGGTGGGAGTGAAGGGAGTGACTGACCTCACACGCCTCGCAAGAGCCCACACAAGAAAGATTACGATACGACACCCCATTTATTCACACCAACACATACAGTCATAAATAAGCATTCCAACACACACAACATGCACAATCACAATCAAGCATTCCAACGCACACAACATGCACAATCACAATCAAGCACTCCAACACACACACATGCACAATTATAAATAAAACCTTTCACCATACGACGTACACAATCGCAATTACAGCATTCCAGCACATATGACATATACACAATTATAAAGAAACATTTCTAGCATCGATCTCTCCCCACACCATGGAGTGCCTCCACACCCCTGCCTCTGTCAAGTCTACTGGGAGCACCCTGTCGCACTAGGTGCTCCGAACCGGGTCGGTTCTTGAAGGGAGTCGCTCAAAGCCGACACCCTCGACACACAAGCAGGCAGTGAAGAGCGCGTCCCGGGGGGGGGGGGGGGGGGGGGGGGAAACGTGGCGTTGTTACTGGAGGTCCTGGACGGGGATCAGGGCCGGCTAGTCAAGCCGGCGGGCTTTTCCTACCAGTCCGCGGCCTTAACCAGCGCGTGGCACCATCCAGTCCGCAGTCCCAGCCAGAGCGTGGCCTCAACCAGCACGTGGCACCATCCGGTCCGCGGTCCCAGCCAGAGCGTGGCCTCAACCAGCACGTGGCACCAACCAGTCCGCGGTCCCAGCCAGAGCGTGGCCTCAACCAGCACGTGGCACCAACCAGTCGCGGTCCCAGCCAGAGCGTGGTCTCAACCAGCACGTGGCACCAACCAGTCCGGACTCAGGTGAAGCCCCCGGGAGGGGGGGGGGGGGGGGAAAACGTAGCTGGGAGGAGAGAAGAAAGGGAGGGAAGGAAGAAGGAAGGGAGGAGGAAGGGTACTGGAACCCCGCCGTCAGTACAGTCTGACCCATGCTGTTAAATCCTAACAGCCACTCGCATGATGGGCGAGGGGAGGTCTACTAAATATACCAATAACCCCAGCTCACACAGACCTGAGCATAACACAGTAAACCAATCAAATCAGGAATGGTCATTAGAGTCTTCTCACAAGAAGCAGGTAAAAGACTGCATTAAATTAACAGGCTATAAACAAATATGAATTATCTTCACCCTTACTCTCACTCACGTTTAACAATTTCCTTTCTTAGGAAATAAACCAACACAGCGACCATCGCTTTATAACTGCCACCACATTGCAATAATAATTCAATGGCATAATTGTCACATTTTATAGCCACATTTTAAAATAACACAAATCTCCAACCACGCATCCGAACGACAAATCATGCGTACGCACGCTCGCAAAATAAAACTCGTTCTTCTTGCACACACAAACAGACGGTGGCCGAAGGATAAGAGTCCGGCGAATGTGACAGGGGCGGACGAGCGAGACCAAGCAAGTACCAACCCTGAATCACCAGGTTCTTCTCCCACCCCCACCGACTACCGCATCACCAGATGCATAAACAGGAGAAAGAATTTTGGAAATAATTTAGAATGGCCAGGTTAAAGATTGAATTAACCAGAGAAAAGGTCTCAAACAATATTTCTCTTACAATTTCGAAAACAAAAGAAAATTGCGCAAAAGAGGAGACTAAGCCGGCTAACAACAACAAACCAAAACAAACAAACCACGAAACTGATGCTTACCAGCTACCCGTGGGTGACCCAGAAGAGGCGGGTCAAACGACTCTCTGCCCTCTGTCCAGTCGAGAGGACAGAGGCACAGGTGCGGAGAAAGAAGAAGTGATGTCCCTCTCCTACAGGCCGACTGCAGGAATGAAAGTACCGACTGTACTTTCGATGATACGGTGAAGAACCAAGACTGGAGCAGGCGCTCCCAGAGACATCTTCCGCTCGAGTGAAGAGCTAACCTCCCTCAGCGATGGCGGCCAACATGCCACGCTACGTCACAGAGTGAGCATACTTCAAACTAAAAGAAATGAAGCACGTGCGACAGGTAAAAAGACAGGCGAAAGGCCGATCGACAGCAAGTTCGAGAGAAAGGTACCAACCACCCGTGGACCCGCAGGATGAATAGCACGGGCAGTGAATTAGAGAGAGAGAGAGAAAGCAAACCGAAGTTGAGCTGAACTACACCAAGGTGCAACCGCACCACAAGCCACACTAAGGGACGGACACGTGACAACAACAACGATAATAAACAAATGAATAATTCCCCCACCCAGTTGGGTCAAACGTCGTAGGCCTCGTGACAAACTCGTGACACACATCTTTGGGTGGATCATCTTGGCGTTGATACATGAAAAATCTTCTGAGAGTGTGGATACTGGGCTGGGGGGATCTTTTGTGGAATACCATTGTTCATTATCCTTGTTTCCCAACTCCCCTATTGAGTTCTACACAGTAGAGCCACCGGGAATTATTTAGATCTGATCAACACTCCTCCATCGTCAAAGGCAAAGTAATTTAAGCAAACAGAGTGTCTCTGGATGTGAGGACAGACGTGGCTCCCATCAATAACTTGCTCCAGAATCTGTTTTGTCGAGTAGACCTGTATCTAAACAACATGTTGATTTCAAACAGCAAAACACGCATCCTTGCAGATTCTGTATTAAAGCACTCTTAAGTATAATAGTGGGACTTAAATGAGCCATTTAACAATCACCTGCTTTAACAGAGAATCTCCTGTTCACGGGGATGACAACGATGGATTCAAATTCAGTGTCAGCTAGTAGACAAGAGCTCAGTAGGGGAAATGATGGGAGCCTTATGGGTGACAATGAGACTGTGCAACATCAACGCTAACCTGAGCAGGACCACGGAATGCCTATACGATAAGGTCATCAGCTCTTAGGTTGCTGCGTGTGAGGCCAGTCATCCTCAATGACACCATAGGAGACTGGCTCAAGACAACTGTTGGCGTGAGGCGAAGCTGTTTACTGCATGCCACACCCTGTCGAATTTTTTTTCCAACAACATCAACTCCAACTCCGAGGAACAGAGCATCTTCTCTGTAGGCAGCTTCAGCCAACTTACTCAAGACCAAGTGCAGTCTGTTGAGATGGACTCCTGTCACACAGCTACCACTGGCCTCAAGCTTCAAGACATCCATGAAAACATTGATGATTTGCAGAAAACATATCTTTTTCAGATGACAGTTATTGTATACCATGCACAGTCACAGACAGGACTTATTCACATTATTCTATGGTTTCATTTTCCACTGGCCTCAAGCTTCAAGACATCCAGTTTGACACATCACCTCTGATTTGTGAGGTGTCAACAGGTGCCACACGCCTCGCCCAGTGTTTGATCTAATCCATGTACTCTCACAAGCAGGTGCACGCCCACGCAACAGGCCGTCAACCAACGCTTCGTGTAGCATGGCATGAAGCGTGACTCGCAAATGGTGTGAGGAATGTCATGCGTGTCAGTCCTTCAAGAGTCATCCGTACACACTGGCGGCATTGGTGGAGCACCTGCTTCCAACTGTCAGGTCAGCAGTCTACATATGGACCTTGTTGCCCCTCTGCCAGCCAGTCGAGGTATGACCTACCTGTTCATCATCATTGACCGCTTCACCAGGTGGCTAGAAACCACCCATATTCTTGACGCCATGCCTCTACCTGTGCTGCAGCTCTTGTCCATCACTGGATTGACAGATTTGGTGTTCCTGGAGACATTATCTCCGATCGAGGTAGGCAATTCACCTCAGTACTCTGGGCTGACTGCAACAAACTCTTAGGAATTGAAGGTTATATATCCACAGCCTACCATTTACAGGCTAATGGCATGGTTGAACGTTTCCACCGTCAACTGAAGGCAGAACTCAAAGCATGCACTACCACCCCTAATTGGTTGCAGATCTGCCCTTGGTCTGTTGGGGATACGTTCTTCTTGGCGGGTAGACCCCGGATGTTCCCTGCCGAACTTGTCTATGGCTCAACTCTCTGCCTACCTGGTGAATTACTTCAGCCGCTGGAACCAGCTCGATGTTGCTCAAACATCTCAAGCACACCTTGCGCACTGTGCTGTCGCCATCCGCAACTGTTCACGGAAAACAGGCTGTCTACGTGCCTTCAAACCTGGCCTCCACCAGGAACCCTATTTCCCAAATGATGCACACCGCAACCCGCTCCAACGACCCTATGGCGGCCCTTACCGCATCATTGACACTAAGAACAAGTTCTACACCCTTGACATCAAGGGCCGTTTAGAGAAGATGTCTGTGGACCGTCTCGAAGCTGCATTTATCACGTGGCTCACAACATCAGAGAACAGGACTGTGGTTTCACCTGGTGCTGGAGTTGCACCAATATCATCAAAGACAACAGCCGCTGCTGCAAGCACTGTAGAACCGTCCACCGCACTACCACCATCTCCTGCTAGAGACTCCTCGTTTTACAACTCGCTCGGGCCGCGTTTCACTTCATTAGAGCTTTCCGAATTGACTTCACTCGAGCTCCTTGAAATGAGAGTTATTTCCTTGTCTTTGTAACTTTGATTTAAGACTTCCTTCCCTTGTAGTTTTGGTGTAACCGTCTGTCTTCCACGTCGATCTTCTTCTGAGATACATAAAGACTCATGAACCAAACTTAAGTCTGTGTCTGGTTATAGAGTTGTGTGCAACAAATCATAGCTTCTCCAATCATATATCAGGGTATTCACACATCCTTATTTGTCCTCTGGACCCTCATGCCTTGCAAAGAGGAGAATTTCTTTCATAGACACTTGCAAAATCCATCTATTCATAACTCGTAGTCCATTTTGGGTTTCCAGTCATAATTAGGTTGGCACGAGTGGATTCATCATTGTCTTCCCCTATCGGTAAATCCGGGGAGCATCGTCCGCTTTTAATACTGGTGGTAAGCTAACAAGTGAGCAGCCTCGCCATGTGTCAGTTGCCTGGCCATGTGTCAGCAGCCTAGCCATGTGTCAGCAGCCTGGCCATGTGTCAGTAGCCTGGCCATATGTCAGTAGCCTCGCCATGTGTCAGTAGCCTCACCATGTGTCAGTAGCCTCGCCATGTGTCAGTAGCCTCGCCATGTGTCAGTAGCCTGGCCATCCTCGCCATGTGTCAGTAGCCTGGCCATGTGTCAGTAGCCTGGCCATGTGTCAGTAGCCTCGCCATCCTCGCCATGTGTCAGTGGCCTCACCATGTGTCAGTAGCCTCTCCATGTGTCAGTAGCCTGGCCATGTATCAGTAGCCTCGCCATCCTCGCCATGTGTCAGTAGCCTCGCCATGTGTCAGTAGCCTCGTCATCCTCGCCATGTGTCAGTAGCCTGGCCATGTGTCAGTAGCCTGGCCATGTGTCAGTAGCCTGGCCATGTGTCAGTAGCCTGGCCATGTGTCAGTAGCCTGGCCATGTGTCAGTAGCCTCGCCATGTGTCAGTAGCCTCGCCATCCTCGCCATGTGTCAGTAGCCTCGACACGTGTCAATAGCCTCGCCATGTGTCAGGAGACTCGCCATGTGTAAACAGCCTCGCCATGTGTCAGGAGAAAGAAACTCGTACCGAGAGCTTGAAAGCAGAAGATCTTCAGAGAAGACACTCCCAGCCCCCGCCCCTCATTAGACAAGAATTTTTGCTCTGAACTCCTTGCATTCCAAGAGTGACATGTCGCATCCAGATCATGACTTCTGTATGTACGTCTGCTGGCAGAAATAGTTTTGGTGCCACTGTAAAGCCATTGTATAACAAGCCCCATCTTTTGTTTAGAAAGAACAGATTGATCAACAATCGGTATTTTTTTCAAACAATTAGTTTAATCAATGAAAACCGAACTATCAGTAATCTACCCTGAACAACACGTATGTGCGTACATACATATTTACAGACTTACGAGTGATCAGACACGCACGCACAAGAGCACGGGCACACACCACACACACACACACACACACACACACACACACACACACACACACACACACACACACACACACACACACACACACACACACACACACACACACACACACACATATATATATATATATATATCATCAGCAAGAGTGGCATGAGACCAGACATAGTAGTCCACTCTAAGTCAACCAAGCAGCTGATCATGATCGAGCTCACGGTGCCATATGAGAACAGAATGGAGGCAGCTCAAATCTACAAGACTGAAAAGTATGCTGATCTGGCAAACAGCCTGAGGAGAGAAGGCTATCAGGTCAAAGTCCTCACTGCAGAAATTGGAGCTGGGGGATTTGTAGGAACGTCTGCATACAGCCTCATGAAACAGCTCTCAGTTGCAGGGAAGGAAAAAACCAGAGCCCTGAAAGCAATGCAGAAGCGGCAGAGAGGTGTTCAAGCTGGATCTGGTCAGGGAGGAACAAAAGTGAACTTCATAAGGCTTAATTTCCCTACAAATATCAGGTGTCCCTGTGGCTCAGTGGTTAAAGCGCGAGTCATTAAGTAGAAAATGAGCATGTCCAGAGGTCATGGGTTCGAATCCCAGCCATGGCTCGTCCCAGATGGGGGAAAAAAAGGGGGGGCAGCAGAGGGACATCCGGAGTCATGAACTGGGTGTGGCCCAACCCCCTAGAGTGTCAGGAGATAAGGGCCGAAACACTTGCTTGAAGGGGGCTTCTCTTCTGAGGACTCTCTGCTGCCACGCTCTCCACGAGTTTCTTTCTACTGATGCATGGGTAAACCATTGACTTCCGGGAATAGGCCGGAGGACGTCCGGGAAAGACCGGAGGACACTGGGAAAGACCAGAACCAAGGGCTCTGTGGGCTGGCTTCCCACTTTGCCTTAAACATGTGGCTACTAAGAATAAAAGGAAAACATGCTCCCAGGATTCACCGAAAGGGGAGAGAGAATGATGAATCCATCGGTGCTGCAAATCCCAAACGGACTATGAACATGGACCAAATGGAATATCCATGTGTCTGTGGAAAGCGTTTCGCTACCACCGTGGCATGAAGATCTACCAAACAAAGATGGGATGTGTGAAGACTCATCTGAATGAGCAGCAGCGCACTGCATCAGCAGATAAGACGTCGGAAGGCCAAGGCCAGGATTTAAACCACAGTGCCAAGGACATCCACGCTGTTGGTTCGGATGAGGAATTTGCACAGGCCCTCGATGCCAGGCGCCTGAAACTCAACCTGCCATGAGCAAACGAAACTGAAGATTGGGAGAAACTGGATGCAAAAATCGTCCAAAGACTCGATGCACTGATAGGGAAAAGCACCCTGGAACACAAACTAGCCACATATGGGGACATTGTGTATGCCACATGTAGAGACGCCTATGGAGTAAAACTACCCAAAGAGAAAACACCTCCAAAGAAATCCAGACGCCAAGAAAAGATGGACAAGATCAGAGTCCAAAGAACAACCTCAAGAAGCAAATGAAGACCGCACTGCCAGCTGAAAAACAAGGCTTGGAAAAACTGTGGGAAGACCTGAAAGAAAAACACAGCGCCCTCAGCAAAGCGGAATCTGCGAGGAAGAGGAAGAGCAAAAAGAAGAAGACACAAGAGCGCTTCTTCAGAGACCCCTTCCAGTTTGCCAGAACACTGTTTGAGCAGCCAAAATCTGGGACCCTAAGTGTGGACAAAGGAGTTCTTGGCAGCATCTGAGGAAAACATACTCTGACCCACAGAGCAAAGCAACCACTCGACATTCAAGGTCTGGTGTGGCCAACCAACCCTGAGGAACAGTTCAATGGCAAGCCTCCAACGTTGGCGGAAATCAAGAAGGTGGTCGACAAAGCCAGAGCCAAATCATCACCAGGGCCAAACGGAATACCTTACCAGCTTTACAAGAAATGTCCCAAGGTGCTGGAGTGGCTCCACAGGCTGCTGCGATGGGCTTGGAGAAACCAGAAGATCAGCGGCCAGTGGATGACGGCAGATGGTGTGTACATCCCCAAAGAGCAAAACTCAAGTGACATCAGCCAGTTCAGGCCAATATCACTACTGAACGTCGAAGGGAAAATCTTCTTTTCTGTCATGGCAGCAAGGCTGACCAAGTACCTGATGGAAAACAAGTACTTGGATGTGTCAGTCCAGAAAGGTGGCATCCCAGGCGTGGCTGGCTGTGTAGAACACGCCACAATGATCTGGGACGCAATCCAAAAAGCAAAAACAGAAAAGAGAGACCTGGACGTAGTGTGGCTCGATCTGGCAAACGCATAT
>CM031616.1:5059022-5066522 GCA_018398815.1 Conus ventricosus
TTCAATGATGGCGTGTTGCAGATGAGCTGATGGTGTTCATGTTCAATGATGGCGTGTTGCAGATGACTGATGGTGTTCATGTTCAATGATGGCGTGTTGCAGATGAGCTGATGGTGTTCATGTTCAATGATGGCGTGTTGCAGATGAGCTGATGGTGTTCATGTTCAATGATGGCGTGTTGCAGATGAGCTGATGGTGTTCATGTTCAATGATGGCGTGTTGCAGATGAGCTGATGGTGTTCATGTTCAATGATGGCGTGTTGCAGATGAGCTGATGGTGTTCATGTTCAATGATGGCGTGTTGCAGATGAGCTGATGGTGTTCATGTTCAATGATGGCGTGTTGCAGATGAGCTGATGGTGTTCATGTTCAATGATGGCGTGTTGCAGATGAGCTGATGGTGTTCATGTTCAATGATGGCGTGTTGCAGATGAGCTGATGGTGTTCATGTTCAATGATGGCGTGTTGCAGATGAGCTGATGGTGTTCATGTTCAATGATGGCGTGTTGCAGATGAGCTGATGGTGTTCATGTTCAATGATGGCGTGTTGCAGATGAGCTGATGGTGTTCATGTTCAATGATGGCGTGTTGCAGATGAGCTGATGTGTTCATGTTCAATGATGGCGTGTTGCAGATGACTGATGGTGTTCATGTTCAATGATGGCGTGTTGCAGATGAGCTGATGGTGTTCATGTTCAATGATGGCGTGTTGCAGATGAGCTGATGGTGTTCATGTTCAATGATGGCGTGTTGCAGATGAGCTGATGGTGTTCATGTTCAATGATGGCGTGTTGCAGATGAGCTGATGGTGTTCATGTTCAATGATGGCGTGTTGCAGATGAGCTGATGGTGTTCATGTTAATGATGGCGTGTTGCAGATGAGCTGATGGTGTTCATGTTCAATGATGGCGTGTTGCAGATGAGCTGATGGTGTTCATGTTCAATGATGGCGTGTTGCAGATGAGCTGATGGTGTTCATGTTCAATGATGGCGTGTTGCAGATGAGCTGATGGTGTTCATGTTCAATGATGGCGTGTTGCAGATGAGCTGATGGTGTTCATGTTCAATGATGGCGTGTTGCAGATGAGCTGATGGTGTTCATGTTCAATGATGGCGTGTTGCAGATGAGCTGATGGTGTTCATGTTCAATGATGGCGTGTTGCAGATGAGCTGATGGTGTTCATGTTCAATGATGGCGTGTTGCAGATGAGCTGATGGTGTTCATGTTCAATGATGGCGTGTTGCAGATGAGCTGATGGTGTTCATGTTCAATGATGGCGTGTTGCAGATGAGCTGATGGTGTTCATGTTCAATGATGGCGTGTTGCAGATGAGCTGATGGTGTTCATGTTCAATGATGGCGTGTTGCAGATGAGCTGATGGTGTTCATGTTCAATGATGGCGTGTTGCAGATGAGCTGATGGTGTTCATGTTCAATGATGGCGTGTTGCAGATGAGCTGATGGTGTTCATGTTCAATGATGGCGTGTTGCAGATGAGCTGATGGTGTTCATGTTCAATGATGGCGTGTTGCAGATGAGCTGATGGTGTTCATGTTCAATGATGGCGTGTTGCAGATGAGCTGATGGTGTTCATGTTCAATGATGGTGTTGCAGATGAGCTAGGTGTTCATGTTCAATGATGGCGTGTTGCAGATGAGCTGATGGTGTTCATGTTCAATGATGGCGTGTTGCAGATGAGCTGATGGTGTTCATGTTCAATGATGGCGTGTTGCAGATGAGCTGATGGTGTTCATGTTCAATGATGGCGTGTTGCAGATGAGCTGATGGTGTTCATGTTCAATGATGGCGTGTTGCAGATGAGCTGATGGTGTTCATGTTCAATGATGGCGTGTTGCAGATGAGCTGATGGTGTTCATGTTCAATGATGGCGTGTTGCAGATGAGCTGATGGTGTTCATGTTCAATGATGGCGTGTTGCAGATGAGCTGATGGTGTTCATGTTCAATGATGGCGTGTTGCAGATGAGCTGATGGTGTTCATGTTCAATGATGGCGTGTTGCAGATGAGCTGATGGTGTTCATGTTCAATGATGGCGTGTTGCAGATGAGCTGATGGTGTTCATGTTCAATGATGGCGTGTTGCAGATGAGCTGATGGTGTTCATGTTCAATGATGGCGTGTTGCAGATGAGCTGATGGTGTTCATGTTCAATGATGGCGTGTTGCAGATGAGCTGATGGTGTTCATGTTCAATGATGGCGTGTTGCAGATGAGCTGATGGTGTTCATGTTCAATGATGGCGTGTTGCAGATGAGCTGATGGTGTTCATGTTCAATGATGGCGTGTTGCAGATGAGCTGATGGTGTTCATGTTCAATGATGGCGTGTTGCAGATGAGCTGATGGTGTTCATGTTCAATGATGGCGTGTTGCAGATGAGCTGATGGTGTTCATGTTCAATGATGGCGTGTTGCAGATGAGCTGATGGTGTTCATGTTCAATGATGGCGTGTTGCAGATGAGCTGATGGTGTTCATGTTCAATGATGGCGTGTTGCAGATGAGCTGATGGTGTTCATGTTCAATGATGGCGTGTTCACGAACAAAACACAACATACAAATATAGGGAAGGGAGGGGAGGGAAATAATAAGACAGAAACAAAGAAATAAGCACATAGGAAATATGCCAGCGTTGGAAAAGTGCAGTGTATGTTCGCCAAACACAACGGCAAAATATACGGACGGGAATCGCGTGGTTTCCGATGAGAAGACTGGGACCCCAGGGTCGAATCTCACAATCGTGTTTTCACGGCTGCATCTCTAGGAGTGCGGCACTGCCAGTTTCATGACTCAACGCTGCAGGTGGCTGTATCTCTCGGGGCTGGTTGATGGGAGAGGATATATCATTATCAAAGGAAGCGTGGAGTAAGGCCGTGTCACGGAACTTTACAGCACCCGTCTTGGTCATGCTCTTTGATCTCTGGTTCCAGATTATACCAAGGCCGTAGGGGAAAGAGGGTCAGAGGTGGGGGTGGGGGGGGGGGGTGGGTGGGGGCCGTTGGGTGGGGGGTGGGGGTGGCACTGTAACGATGAACCGCTGCAAGCAGTTATTTTTTTAAAAAGTCTGATGGTCGTGGTCACGTGTCCGGGTTGCGGAAAAACTCTTCTCGATGCAGTTGGAAAGGGAGACGACTGCAGGCGGAAATCTAAACAAATTTTAAATATTAGTGTTAGCGCACCGCCAAAAACAACAACAACAAACAACAACAACAACAACAACAACAACAACAACAACAACAACAACAACAACAAACTTGGATAAACGAATGGCAAGACAAAACCTGTTTTGTCTTGTGATCTTCGTTTGTCCACGTTTTATGTGGCGGGCGCTAACACTAATATTAAAAAAAAAAAAAATTCTTCCCGATGCCCCCAGCAGCGTTGTCTGTCCACCTCTTTTCTTTGTCTGGCCTGTCTCCTCTACCTCCAGGCGCTGTTCCTCAGACTGCAGAGAGTCTTGGAGAGTCTGCTGATTGTTGTCACCTGTCCACACCTCTTCAGCGCCTGTCTTGTCCACACGGTAGTGGACGGTCTTCATGGTGATCTGCATGCTGCCTGAGAGTCCTGCGGACCACGTCACTGGCCACAAGCTCAATGTAGACGATGCTGAGTGAAAAGTCAAAAGTTAAAAGATTGAAAACAGCCTCATGGCTGTAGGGGCGGTCACGTAGATAGAAGAGGGCACGGCACTATGGAACACGGAGCCCATACATCTCTGACCACCGCTCTACCCTCCCTGATCTTTCTTTCTTTCTTTCTGCGTACGCAGGCTGATACTCCTTTACAGTTTTGTGTGTATGACCCTTTTAAAAAAAAAATCCCGCCATTAAGGCAGCCATACTCCATCTTTTGGGAAGGTGCATGCTATGTGTAAAGTGTCATCCATACCAACGGCCAAACTGGCCTTCTCTTCCGAAAGTTGGTGATGGGATTTTACGTGTGTGCAAGATGTTATACGTGCGTTCACACACGGAACCTCGGTTTATAGTCTCATTCGAAGGACTGTATGGGGAATGGAGTCAGAACCAATGTTAACTCCGAGGGAAAAATCCCCCTGTAAAGAAATTCGAACCTCAACCCCAGAATCACGAGTCCGGCGCTCTACCAACTGAGCTATTCCGTCCCCCCCCCCCTTCCCTGATCTGATTATTCTACTCTTTTACTGCTGAGAGGTCGGAGAGGGTTCTGAAACCGTAAAATTCCGATCCCACAAAGGGTTTTAACCCATGACCGTCAGCTCGGCACTCAAAATGATCTAACCACTTGTCCACGTACCTTCGGTGATCATCTTAAATAAAGGAAAAAAAAACCAATGTCTTGGATTTTGAAGTTCTTCATATCCCGCTCGTAGGATTACGCGGAGGACTTCAGGTTCGATTCTCTCATCACATGCATGTCTTGACAAGCTCGTGTTCATGTCGTCAGTATTTGTGTGTGTGTGTGTGTGTGTGTGTGGTGGTTGTGTGTGTGTGTGTGTGTGTGTGTGGTGTGTGTGTGTGTGTGTGTGTTGTGTGGTGGTGTGTTGTAAACTAAGATCAAAGAAAAAAAATCAAAGACAGTGACAGAAAAGGGGACATTTCTACCGCTGAATTTTCAGAAGGTACAATTTACACCGAGAACCTCTTACATAGGCACAAACACACACACACACACACACACACACACACACACACACACACACACACACACAACACACACACACACACACACACACACACACACACACACACACACACGCACACACACACGCACACACGCACACACACACGCACCACGAAGTGGACAGAAAGCAGAAGACTGTGCACAGTGTGAAAGGGAGAGGGGAAGGGAGAACGGGGAGAGTGGTGGGGAGAAGTATGATTTTACAGCGATGAAGGTTAGCAGATCTCCTATCTACGCAAAAACTCCGCGCACTGGCAAGAAAAAAGAGAAGAAAGAAAACGGAAAAAATGAAGAAAAAAAACAACAACAACAAGAAAACGAAAGAAGAAAACATAAAAATGATGAAAAAGGAGAAAAATAAAGAAAAAAACAGAAACAAAAAAAAAACAGCGCCGCGGAGTCTCCTTTCAAGAAATCACGAAACTGGAGTCATCTGGTCAAAGGTAAAGAAGAAGTCCACCGTATCATATGTTTATTAAATAGCAATATGATGACTCGTTTCTTCACATATCAACACGTCTTTCCTTTCAGCGAAGAAAAGAACAAACAAGAAAAAGAAAGGAAGGGCAAGAAACAAAAAACAAATAATTTCGGAAAACAAGAAGAAAGAAAGGAAAAAAAGAGTGGAAGAGAGTTTGAAAGTTTTGAGGCATCAGAGGTAAACTGAATCTTGTTCTTCTTCTCGCTGTGCTGTGGAGAGATTACTTCTTTCAGCAGGACAGTATCCAAGAAAATGCTGTACTGGCTAACAGATTGTGCCGAAAGAACACCTGATGGCCACTCTTGACAACGTCTACACTCAAAGACAGCTGTAGTCACTGTGGACAACGTCTACAATCAAGGACAGCTAGTGGTCACTCTGGTCAACGTCTACAATCAAGGACAGCTAGTGGTCACTGTGGTCAACGTCTACAATCAAGGACAGCTAGTGGCCACTCTGGACAACGTCTACAATTAAGGACAGCTAGTGGTCACTGTGGACAACGTCTACAATCAAGGACAGCTAGTGGTCACTCTGGACAACGTCTACAATCAAGGACAGCTAGTGGTCACTCAGGACAACGTCTACAATCAAGGACAGCTAGTGGTCACTCTGGACAACGTCTACAATCAAGGACAGCTAGTGGTCACTCTGGTCAACGTCTACAATCAAGAACAGCTAGTGGTCACTCTGGTCAATGTCTACAATCTCCCTGAAACTCGTCGGCAATGTACTGTGCCAATACTCAAGAAAAGCCACTGTCTGGGAGTGTTTGTGTTTGCCTACGTCAGCTAACTTTTGTGACAGAACATTGCCGTGGCTTGTTTTACGCGCGCAAGTGTCTTACAGTACACGAAACCTCATCACGATTTAACATCTCATCCAAAAAACTAGCACACAGATCACGCTTAGCGTCTGGAAAAGGTGAGGAACAATTTTTGTTTTTGCTGCGAGGCTCAAACCACTAACGAATGTCTTGCATGAAGGGTGAATGCTTAAGCTGCTGGGCCACATGTCCATTTGCATCCTCACCGCCCCCCCCCCCCCCAAAAAAAAAAAAAAAAGAAAAAAAAAAAGAAAAAAGAAAAAAAGAAAACAAATTGCGTGGCGCACAATAAAAGAAGAGCGAGAAAAACACAATCAATCAAAAACAACAACACAAAACAATACAACAAAAACCAACAACAAAGCACAATGATACACATTAAGAACAATCGACAAACAACAACATACGACACCACCAACAACAATAACACTGGCAACTACAACAACAATAACGCAAGACAAAACAACAACAACGACGAGACGACAACACACGATAACAACAATAACACAACACGACGACGACGACGACAACGACACGATAACAACAACAACAACAACGACGACGACGACGACGACAACGACGACGATAACAACAATAACAACAACGACGACTAAAGTAACAAACACGACGACGACGACGACAACGACGACGATAACAACAATAACAACAACGACGACTAAAGTAAGAAACAACAACAGCAATGCTGTTTAGGAAACAAACAAAAAACAATGACAGCAACAATCAACAACAATAATGTTAAGCAAGCAAACAACGCAAGAAGAATATTAAACAAGCAAACACCAGCAACAACTTCAAAGTTAGGGAAAAAAACAACAACAAACAAACAGCAACAACGAAAATACACCAAGAAAAATGACACCAAAAAAAGTTAAACACAGAAAAATACACCAACAAAAATGACACCCGAAAGATTTAAACACATAAACAACACCAGAAATAAACAACACACAAAGCACACAGGACAACAATACCAAACAAACAGCAACGACAACAACAAGAAAAAAAACAACTAAACGATTAAACAGCACACCAACAGCAAAAGTCATGAACAAGTCAACAATAATAAAAACCAAAGAACCACACGAGCACACAACAACAAGAGCAGTGCCACCACCCCCACCACCCCCACCACCACCACCAACCCCACCACAACTCCACCACCACCCACCACCACCACCACCACCACCACCTCCACACACACAACACACAACACAAAAACACACACACACAAAACACACACACACACTACACCACACACCAACACAACAACCAAGCACACACACACACATCACACACCACACCACACACACACACACACACACACACACACACACACACACACACATACACACACGCGCGGCGCGAAGCAATCTCTCTCTCTCTCTCTCTCTCACTCCACCATCACCACACTCTCTCCTCTCCATCCTACTCCTTTCACCTCTCTCACACACACACACACCGCGCACACACGCGCGCGCAAACACTCTCTCTGTCTC
>CM031616.1:5071522-5075006 GCA_018398815.1 Conus ventricosus
AACACAACAAAAAAAACAACAGCAGCAATAACAACGACAAAACAAGAAAACAAGACCACGTCACCACCACAACCACCACCACTATCGCCGACCACTCAACAGTTCTCTCTATCTATTAATCGTTTATTATGTTCGCGGAGAAGGGCGACAACTGGCTTCTTCGCCTCTGCACACAGCTAGAATCCTAATCGGTGGCATTCACACAACAGGCACAGACCACCGTTCTGAAGACACCGACCGAAAAGAAAAGCCCTAGGACTATAAAAACCAGGGGAACATATGTCGTTGGACACCTGTACATGCCACACAGTAGGGGTGTAAAAACGGTAGTTTTAGCAGCCTACGATTGATAAAACGAAGAAAGAAGTTATAATGCAAAATGTCTTTGAAGTCTAGAGTAAATGCGAGAATGGGACTGGGGAGGGGGGAGGAGGGGATGGGGTGGACTGGGGGGGGGGGGGGGGGGGGAGGGAGGGGGAGGGATGCGTGGGGATAAAGTAGCGGAAATGATCCTCGCTATTATGGTTTGAAATCTCGTAGGACTAAAAAGAAAGAAAAAGAAGCTCGAAGGAAAAAGGAAACATGCTGTTTAACATATGCACTAAAAATGGCCAGACAGGTCATTACGAAATTATGTCTTCCTCCCTCTTTCGCTTTGCGTGCCTCTCTCTGTCTCTGTCTCTGTCTGTCTGTGTCTCTTCTCTCTCTTCTCTCTCTCTCTCTCTCTCTCTCTCTCTCTCTCTCTCTCTCTCTCTCTCTCTCTGACTCTGTTTCTAACTAGCGCTTTCTCTCCCTCCCTGTGTGTGTGTGTGTGTGTGTGTGTGTGTGTGTGTGTGTGTGGTGTGCGTGCGTGCGTGCGTGCGTGCGTGCGTGCGCGCGCGCGGTGTGTGTGTGTCTCCTTCTCTCTCCCTCTCTCTCTTCCCTCTCTCTCCCTCACCCCCCCTCTATCCCTCTCTATCCCCTCTTATTTTCTCATTATGTTTATTCCATAATTCAGTCCATTCACTTATTCATTTTTTGCTTGTTTAGTTTCAAAATGATACATTCTGCTTTTTGTTGCTAAGTATCCTCATTTATCATCTGTGTAAATAGAGAAGACCCTTCTCCCCCCTCCCTCCCTTAACATGTCTCCGCCTCTGTCTCTCTGTCTGTCTCTGAGTCACACACACACACACGCACACACACGCGCGCACTCACATACACACACACGCACACACACAGGACACACACACAGACAGACAGACAGACACACACTCACACTCACACACACACACACAGGCACACACACACACACACACACACACACACACACACACACACACACACACACACACACACACACACACACACACACACAACACACACACGCACGCACGCACGCACGCACGCACGCACGCACGCACGCACACACACACACACACACATGTGTATAAAAATTCAACGTGGTTGTTGTTAGTCATTGTTTGGATGTTCATATCTATCTATCTATCTATCATCTATCTACTATCTATCTATCTATCTATCTATCTATATCTATCTATCTATCTATCTATAGCGCGCGTGCGCTTTCATGACCAACGCACAGAAAAAAAGAAATCAAACGACGAGCAATGAAAAAAGATTCTTCAAAACCCAGAGTATACTACAACCAATCCATTGCTTCACCACACTGAAGGCAGCGTGCACAGACAGCAGCCAGGCGGCGACCACTGTTTCGCTGTGTGGGGAAATCATCAGGCTCGCTAGGAGCTTCAGGCTGCTGCCAGCATTCTTTGAAATGACCCAGGCACAAAAGAAACAGCGACTCCCAGCAAGTGGGTCAGACGCCGTGCACGTGTAGGATACTGTTGTGAAAATGCATCACGGAAGAGAAGTGTATAAGGGAGAAACTATATGTCACAACGCACACAACATGACTGTGCACGTGCAAACATACATGCACAAGGGTGTGAAGTCGTCAGCACATATACAAATATGCTTGCGTTCGGATTTGAGGTATGAATAATGCAGGCATCAAGACAGACAGACAGACAGACAGACAGACACACACACACACACACACACACACACACACACACACACACACACACACACACACACACACACACACACACACGCGCGCGAGCGCGCGCGCGCGCGCGCGCGCCGCACGCACCACGCACGCACGCACGCACGCACGCACGCACACACACACACACACACACACACGCACGCACGCACGCACGCAGCACGCACCAAAAATGCACACACACTCATACACAAACACACACACACACGCACACTAGCACGGACGCAAAAATGCATGCACACACACACACACACACACACACACACACACACACACACACACACACACACACACACACACACACACACGCGCCGCGCCACACACACACACACACACACACACACACACACACACACACACACACACACACACACACACACACACACACACACACACAGAAACAGGCACGCGCACACATCTGCACATAAACAAATTAACATGTACAGCGCGCGCGCGCGTACCACCACACACACACACACACACACACACACACACACACACCCCACACACACACACACACACACACACACACACACACACACAACACACAAAACTCAGACACACACACTCATATTTAGATTGAAGAAGTCAGAGTTATATAGGGTCGATGCAAGGAAGAAGTATAAATACTTATTAAGGATGAAAAAACAAGTTTTTAGAAAACACAAATTAGAAAAAATTAAACCAAGGAAATTAATAATTCGTCGGAATTTTGGGGGCATCTTAGAAACAGGGGATGCGCAAAAAGACAAAGAATTAAATTAATGACATTAGTATGATGAATGGTTTAATCATTTCAAGACCGTTTTTCAAACAGAAAATGAAGAAGGCGAAAAGGGACCACCATAATTGAAAGGATGTGTTAGACGAATCAGAACATGATTTAAATAATTCCGTTTTCGGAAGACGAAGTTAAAAAAGCTATAGATAAACTAAAAACAGGCAAAGCAGTGGAATTGATGAAATTTCTGCTGAAAAGCTGAAGCTAGGTGGTAAGAGTGTTCAGCTATTTCTGACAAAACTATTCAAAACAATTTTTGACAAAGGCATTTATCCCCAAGGAAAGGTCTAAAGCTCTTATAATCCCAGTATATAAGAAAGGTGACCCTGAAAATGTCGATAATTACAGAGGAATCTCTCTTCTGAGTATTATATCAAATCTATAACTACTATACTAAATGCACGACTGTATACCTGGTTAGAAAGCAACAATGTAATTTCGAATGTCCCAAACAGGATTCCGGAAAAAAAATTTTTCGACAGTGGATTTAGATATTTACTTTTATGCCTCTGTTCAGAAAAGTTTGAGTAAAAAAGGTAGGAAGCTATACGTCGCTTTTGTAGACCCTTAAAAAGGCTTTTGATCTGTTCGACATTATAAACCGTTTCAATGTATTTAAACAACAGGGCGTGAAG
>CM031616.1:5088506-5093506 GCA_018398815.1 Conus ventricosus
CAGTCTCGAGACAGACGGAGTACAATAGCCCCGCCAGGAGGGGGAGAGGAGGAGGGGAGGGGAGGGAGGGGAGGGGAGGGAGGGATGGAGGGGGGCGGTTGCGCAACTGGTGTAGACAGCGGCATGTTGTACAGGTTTTGTTGTGCTGCATGCACTTGAAAAGCTGAAAAGAAAATCTTGTAGGGTTTCAATTCCTTCTTCTTGACCTGCAAATGGACACGTCTGCTTTACTGCTGTAGACTCGAACTAGAACTTCAGGGCCATGTGCCTCTGAGAGAGACAGAACTCTCTATCTCTTCTCTCTCATTCTCCACTTGCTCTCTCTCTCTCTCTCTCTTTCTTTCTCTCTCTTCCAGGTGCTCTCTCTCTCCCTCTCTCTTCTTTCTTTCTCCTCTCTCCTCTCCAGGTGCTCTCATCCCATCTCTCTCTCTCTCCCTCTCTCTCTTTCTTTCTCCCTCTCTCTCTCTCCTCTCCGGTGCTCTCTCTCTCACTTTCTCTCTTTGTGTGGTCTCTAGTCCTCCCTGTCTTTCCTTCCTGTCTTTTTTCTGCTCTTTCCGACCCACATGTGTAGCCACATCAAGCATGAAAATATCCTTTGACGTATTTGACTGAAAAATAATCGAATAATTCACTTCCAACATCCGATCAAGTGTACACATAAAGGTCTCTTGTGCATGCGCCATATAGATGTGTGGCATGTACGCACACACACAGACACACAGACAACAGACACACCCGCACAGACACGACACAGACACACACACAGCACACGACGACACAGACACACACACACACACACCACACCACACACACACACACACTTACACCACACACACACACACACACACAACACAACACACACGTCTGCTCACTCCTCACCCACTTCTACGACTCCATTGTAACATTCCGGTAAATGAACACAAGAACGCATTTGAACACACAAGCAGGAGTCATACATAATGACATTTCACGCTTAATTTAAGACATACGTTTTAATCAAATTCAAAATGTAAAAAAAAAACTATCATTCAGGACAGGTACATACAGCAGCCAGAATGTAACTTAAAAGAGAAACCCACATCTAATAAGAAAATAAAACAAACAAACAGAACTAAGTAGAGAGAAGAGGGAGAGAGGAGAGAGAGAAGAGGAGAGAAGAGAGAGAGAGAGAGGAGGAGAGAGAGAGAGAGAGAGGGAAACATGGACAGAGAGACACAGACAGAGAGACACACTGAGTCTGCTGGTGTGAAAAATATTCACAGTCCGAGACAGCATCTCTGAAATCCAATAAAACGGATCGAAATTCATGTGACTGCGAGCAGGGAGAGCAAGGTAGAGAAAGGGGGGGGGGGGGGGGGGGACGGGGAAGGAGTGGAGGGGGGGGGGGGGGAGGCAGGAGAAAAAAAAAGGGTCTGGAGAGAGGAGTAAGAAGGGGGAGAGGGGGAGAAACACGGACGGAGGGGGGTGGAGGGAGGAGGGGGGGGGGGGGGGGAGGCAGGAGAAAAAAAAGGGTCTGGAGAGAGGAGTAAGAAGGGGACGAGAGGGGGAGAAACACGGACGGAGGGGTTGGGGGGGTGGGGGAGGAGTGGTGGGGGGGAGGCAGGAGAAAAAAAGGGTCTGGCAGAGAGGAGTGAAGGGTGTGAGAGGGGGAGAAACACGGACGAGGGGGGTGGGGGTGGGGGGGAGGGGGGAGGAGGAGGGAGCCTGACGTGGCACCAACCAAAGAGTTGACGTTTGCTTCGATCGCATGACCTCTCATCGGCTGCGCTCAAAGATGTGACGCCGGTGCACGGAGATCCAGACCGGGAATGTGGGCCAGAGAGAAAAGCCCATACATTCCCCCTCCTGTCAATCCATGACAGGCGTTCAAGACGACAGGGGCAGTCCTGTGCCACTGGTGTAGGGGGTCAGTGTACTGAAACGTCACATCGCTTTCGTCCGTTTCTGGTGTGTCGGATTGATTTTTTTTTTCCTCAAAATTTTAGGCATTTCTTGTCTGCAAAATTTGAAGTTGTTTGCTCTTGTGCTGTATGATTTGCAATAAGTCTTCGGTTGTGGGTGTCTTTTGCGATACTGATCTCTCTCTCTTCTCTCTCTCTCTCTCTCTCTCTCTCTCTTCTCTCTCTCTCTCTCTCTCTCTCTCTCTCTCTCTCTCTCTCTTTCTCTCCCCCTCTCTCTCTCTCACTCTCTCTCTTCACAAAGTGGTTTCACTCAAGCTTCATCAAGCTAGATTACCTTCTAAAATGGTATTATTAAATATACCGCTGGTCCAGATGGAGTTATTAGTGAGCTAATAAAAGAAAAATACAGCTTGTCAGTCAAAATTATTTTTAGATTTCTAAGCTGAGTTTTTCAACTCTCTTTGACAAAAGGATATATCCCGAATGTTTGTCAGAATCCGTTGTGATTCCGTTATATGAAAAAGACGACACAAACGATCCTCGTTGTTTACTGTCTGCAGCAAACTGTAGAATGTTGTTATTACCATGAGACTAAAGGAATGGGTGGAAGAAAATAACATTGCTGGAGAATATCAAGCTGGATTTAAGAAAAAAACGCACTACTCTTCTGCTGACGTTGATGGCATTCATACAGAAACAGTTTTGTTTCAATTGTAAAGTCTATGTTGGACGTATTGATTTCGAGTAGGCATCTGATTCTGTCAGTAGAGCAATTTGTAGACCATCTTGCTGAAAAATGATATTCATGGAAAGCTATATGAATATAAGTATGTGTGACTGTGTAAAGTCAAGCCTGCGATTGGTGCTGCTTTGACAGATTGTATTAACAGTATGTGTGACTGTGTAAAGTCAAGCCTGCAATTGGCGTTGCTTTGATAGATTGTATTAACCGTACTTGTGGTGTGAAACAGGTTTGTAGCCCAGTGTTGTTTATGTTACATATTAACAGATTAACACAGGAAAGAGAGCATAGTGGAAGGTAAGGTGCACATTTCATAAATGAACTTTTGGAGATGTTCATCCTTCTTTTAGCTGATGACGTGGTCTTGGTCTTAGAAACATTAACTGGATTACAAATTCAGTTCAACGCTTTACAAAGATCTACCGCTATATTACAACTAAAAGTTAATAAGGCAAAAGCAACATAAGACAAAAAACAACATCATCATATTCACAAAGGGCTGGATGTCTTGCAGCGAGAGAAAGATGGACATACACTGGATCTATTGTGCCTGCTGTTAATGCGTATAAATCCTGTGGTATATACTTCGTTTTTGGCCGCAAAGATTTAGCCAGTAAAGCAAAAAATGCTTTGTTGCTAAGAAATTATCATTGCTTAATAACGATTCTCTAACCTTGTTTTTGAAGTTAGTTGATCGTCCAGTTCAGCCGATGCTGCAATATGGAGCTGAAATATAGGGTCTGAATGCTGCTGTTGTACATTGTCAACCCCCCCCCCCCATCTATTTGCTCTTTAAACTTTTCTTGTGGTATCATAAACGCCAAATGATTTGATATATGGTGAAACAGCAAGATATCCAATGTACTTGACTTTTGCTTTAAAGTGCATTCCATATTGGCTACAGACAATACAGATGCAAAATAACATCACAGATCACCACGTAAAGCGTATAGGATGCTACTAGACCTAGATAATAGAGATAAGAAAGGTGAGAGAGAGAGAGAGAGAGAGAGAGAGGGGAGAGAGAGAGAGAGAGAGAGAGAGAGAGAGAGAGAGAGAGAGAGAGAGAGAAGACAGACAGACAGACAGACAGATAGACAGAGATATAGAGAGAAGAAAAATCCGAACTCCAATAAAAAAAAGTGATTGAAATTCATGTGACTCAAGGGGAGGATGAAGGAAGGAAAAAAAGAAGAAAGGAAAAGAATAGGGGGAAAGACTGGGAAGTTAGACGGAGGTAAAGCGGGGGTGGTAATAGGGACGGGGGACGAAGAAAGGGACGAAGAATGAGGTGGAGTGGAGAGGGGTGGGGGTGGGGGAGGGGTGCGGGGGCGGAAGAAACTCTGGCACCATCAAAAGAGTACCTCTTTGATCCCCTGACCTCTCTGGACTGGACTCAAAGATGCGAAGCTGCGAGCACTGAAATCCAGACAGGGGAATGCATGCCAGGAAAAAAATAGCCCATAGTGTTTCTGGCTCGTCCAGTCCAGTGATGGATGTTCAATGGCCGCCAGGGGATAATCTTACGCAGTGCGGTAGAAGGGCGCCATGTTGTACATGCACCAAAGTGTCACATCTGTCAGCCTCCTTCGCATTGTTGCAAAGTTGTCTAAATGTGCTCTGAGCTTTTCCTACTTTTTATGCCTACACACTGCAAAGCGTCTGCTTTTGTTCCGTAGATTTGCGATAGAACTTTCGGGGTAGGTGTCTCTGCCAAGATGGAATCTCTCCCTCCCTTCCTTCCTCCCTCCGCTCTCTCTCTCTCTCTCTCTCTCTCTCTCTCTCTCTCTCTCTCTCTCTGTCTCTCTGTCTCTCTCTCTCTCCTCTCTCTTCCTCTTCTCTGTGTCTCTCTCTCTCTCTCTCTCTCCATTCTTCTCTTGCATTTTCCATCTCTCTCTCATACTACCACAACACACACACACACACACACACACACACACACACACACACACACACACACACACACACACACACACACCACACACACACACACACACACACACACACACACACACACACGCACGCACGCACGCACGCACGCACGACACGCACGCACGCACGCACGCCGCAGCACGCACGCACGCACGCACGCACGCACGCACGCACGCACGCACCACACACACACACACACACACACACACACACACACACACACACACACACACACCAACCGAATTATTCAGACAAATTTGATTCTTAAATACTATTTTCTCTCTCACCAAGCGAGGATGAGAGTGGAGGAGATGGGGGGACATGCAGGCGGGAGGAGGGTGGAGGAATGGGCGGCAAAGGGATAGGTGGGGGGGGGGGGGGGGTGGGGGGGGGGCGGTGAAAGAGAGTCTGGCACCATCAAAAGA
>CM031616.1:5101006-5103586 GCA_018398815.1 Conus ventricosus
GCAATGACTGCAAGAAATATTAAATTATAAACAAAGCTTGCTCTTATGTCTTAGATTGAAGAAATAGGGGGAGATAAGCATTCATATCTGCAGTGGTAGATGATTCTGCCTAACTAACAGTATGTGCTTAAGTTGGTGAATGGGGAAAAAATAAATGCTTCTCACAATGAACCTTCAGCAAGCTTATAGTCTCCAAAGGGGAGACACCCTCCAATAGGGAGGGAAACTCACTAACATATAACTCCTGGTCATATACCGATATTTCGAAACTTGGTGGTTTCTCCTCAGTGACCGCGGAAAGTGGTAATTTGACTCCTCTGCCTTTTCAGTTTTTCCCCATTCACCCACTCAAGCACATACTGTTAGTTAGGCAGAATCATCTACCACTGCAGATATGAATGCTTATCTCCCCCCCCCCTATTTCTTCAATCTAAGACATAAGAGCAAGCTTTGTTTTGATTTAATATACATATAATATATGATATATTATATATATATATATATATATATATATATATATATATATATATATATATATATAAATCAAGACGGCCGTAGTGTGCTATAACTTGTGCACATGGGCCCATGCACACACATCATACACACACGTGTACATCCACCACACCACACGCACGCACGCACGCACGCACGCACGCACGCACGCACGCACGCACGCACGCACGCACACACACACACACACACACACACACACACACACACACACACACACACACACACACACGCACGCACGCGAAAAAATGGTAGGTAGGCACTCAAGGTCTGACCAGCGCGTTGGGCTAATGCGTAGGTCAGACATTCGCTGAGTCGTAGCCACGAGACCCTCTTCTTCAATTGTCTCATCTTTGTTGTTAATTCATTTATCCATCAGCTTCAAATCATGCGTAGTGTGGTCTCAAAACTTAGCGGATGTGGTGTAGCGTATATGGACTAGTCCGCACGCAGTGACGCCTCCTTGATGAAACTGAAACTGAATTGAGCAGATTGGGTACAGAAGACTCACGGTGGGGAGGGAGAAGAAGAAGAGCCCATCTGTCTCACCAACATTCCTGCTGCACATATTCCAGCCATGTTTCCATGCTTCCGTCCTTACTCCAGCGCCGTCAGCGAGCGAGAAAAAGACAACGGTTTTCCTGATTGATACTCGCTGTTCGTCATAACTGACAACATCCCTGTTAGAGTTGTTTGACGGTTGATAACAGGAGCAACAACAATAACAACAACGACAACAATGATAACGATGGTAATGATGATGAATCTGATAATAACAGTAATGATTATAATAATGATGATAATAACAATGATAATAATAGCAACAACAACAATAATAATATAATGATAACACTACTACTACTACTACTCTCTCTCTCTCTCTCTCTCTCTCTCTCTGTGTGTGTGTGTGTGTGTGTGTGTGTGTGTGTGTGTGTGTGTGTGTGTGTGTGTGTGGGAGAGAGAGAGAGAGAGGGAAGAGAGAGAGAGAGAGAGAGAGAGAGAGATGTAAAAGCTCAGGCTAAAGTTCCCATAATCTACTACTCTCTCTCTCTCTCTCTCTGTGTGTGTGTGGTGTGTGCGTGCGTGCGTGCGTGCGTGTGCGGGGCGTGTTTATGTGTGTGTGGAGGAGAGAGAGAGAGGAGGGGAGAGAGAGAGAGAGAGAGAGGGGAGAGAGAGAGAAGAGAGAGAGAGATGTAAAAAGCTCAGGCTAAAGTTCCCATAATCTACTTCATCGTATGTAGGGCACTGCATGACCCAAGACGGAACGCACCCCATTCCTCCGCCGTCTACAGCCTTATTTGAACTGAATCACGTATCCAGCTAGTCCTGAATGGACAGAGAAGGTCTGGAAGCTGAAAATTCCAACACCACGAGTGATTCGAGCTCACGCAGGCAAACATTCTAAACACTTGATCACGTTTCCCCTAAGCAGATAGAGACATAGAGAAATAGGTCCACCTAACAACTGAATGATATACGAAGACAAGAGAACAAGTGTAACAAATACACCCTTCATACTAGGAAGACTTGAAAATGTGAGGAAATTAAAGTGTAGAAGTAATATAATTGACAGATCTAAACCTTGCTCGTGGACAGCCTTATGGGAACATCAAGAGACACAAGATCCAAGCCTCCAAATGTTTATGACGCAAGGAGGTGGATAATAATCGGCATATTTAGACAATACATTTTATCACTAAAATATAAACATCCACGCCATAAGGGGGTGAGTAATAATTGGCATATATTTAGACAATACATTTTATCACTAAAATATAAACATCCACGCCATAAGGGGGTGAGTAATAATCGGCATATTTAGACAATACATTTTGTCACTAAAATATAAACATCCACAACATAAGGGGGTGAATAATAATCGGCATATTTAGACAATACATTTTATCACTAAAATATAAACATTCACAAACATAAGGGGTGAGTAATAATCAGCATATTTAGGCAATAAATTTATCACTAAAATATACACGTCCACAACATATACATTTACATATGTCAAATCACTCCTTCTTTTGAATGACTTGTTATAGATACGAAGCAATCCTTGTA
>CM031616.1:5103686-5116898 GCA_018398815.1 Conus ventricosus
GTTTCTTTGGTAGGTTTGAATGACATGTCGGATGACTTCACATTCATCTGTGTCCCACTGGATACAGTCCTTTCCCTGGCAAAGAAGAGTACCAGAAGCTGTGCTGGATTTGAAGTATAAAAGTGTGTGTGTGTGTGTTGTGTGTGTGTGTGTGTGTGTTGTGGTGTGTGTGTGTGTGTGTGTGTGTGTGTGTGTGTGTGTGTGTGCGTGCGTGCGTGCGTGCGTGTGTGTGCGTGCGTGCGTGCGTATGTGCCTGCGAGCGTGCATATGTGTGAGCGTGTGTTTTGTTGTTTGTTGTTGTGGTGTGGGGGGGGGGTAATGTGATGGTGGGGTTGAGGTGGTGGTGGAGTATGCTTTAATCAGAACGTAATAAAGTTACTCCAAAAAAAAGTTGACAAACTTCAATGAAGGCTGGAAATACATGAGGGTGGCGGGCTACAATTTGGATGTGACTGACAACTTCCTGAAAGCAATTCTATCCATTGGCTGAATTAGAAACAATAAGTAGGGTAAGTCTTGCTCCCATAAGAAAACCTAACTCAGAGTAACTTTTCTTCGAGACTGGCACAGCCTTTTAAACTTGAATAGTCAACAAATTCAAAGACGAACAATCTAATAGTGGGGGGAAACAAGCACAGGCCAACAACCCCTCCGTCATCACAATAATGACTTGGCAAAGGTTTGAACTTAAGGCGAGGGGGGGAAGTTGAAGATGAAGAAAATGGGAGCATAAAATTAAGAAAATATGTTTTAAATACAAAAACTCTTCACTAGCTGCATGAGAGAACCATCGATTTTCCCCCACTATTAGATTGTTCGTCTTTGTATTTGTCTGACTTTATTCAAGTTTAAAAGGCTGTGCCAGACTTGAATAAAAGTTACTCTGAGTTAGGTTTTCTTATGGGAGCAAGAGTTACCCTACTTATTCTTTATTGTTTACTGTTCCCTGCCTCATTTCATGTTCAATTTCACTGGCTGAATAATTAACGAGAATTATGTAAATAGACCTATAGATAAATAAAGAGCCAGAGACAGACAGACAGACAAAGCGACACACAGAGAGAGACAGAAACAGACAGACAGACAGACAGCAGACAGACAGAGGCTCAACAGCAACGACAAAACTTTTTTTCATCGTCACAATATCTTCTCAGCCAGGGTTCAAAAGAGATCATTGTGAGCATGTATTGAAATAACTGCACATCATGTGAACGCACATACACACATCAACACACACTTATACACGCACACATCCACACCTTCGCACATGTCAATCTAACCACTCCGTGAAAGAGAGAGAGAGGGGGGGGAGGGAGAAAGAGGTCCACACACACACGCAACAGTCCATCCATCCTCGACTCCTTGAGAGAGAGAGAGAGAGAGAGAGAGAGAGAGAGAGAGAGAGAGAGAGAGAGAGAGAGAGAGAGAGTTAGATATCCGAGCTTTCTCGAGAGATATCCTTTAATCCATATTTTTCATCGGTGACGTAATAAAAAGCTTCCGCCTAATCATTTCAGTTTAGCTGCTTTTCAGTTCGTAATTGAATAATACACCATTGAATCTGAATGGATTGCGTTTCAATCCGAGGTGGTTTTTCAGATCCCTCTCTCTCTCTCTCTCCTCTCTCTCTCTCTCTCTCTCTCTCTCTCTCTCTCTCTCTCTCTCTCCTTCCACGATTGAATTCGAGCTTTCTGCTGCCTAAAGGAAGCTCAACAGAGACTTTTTGTAATGGATTCCACAAATTAAATGATATTCTCTCAGTTGCTTTTCTTTCTCTCCTGAATTAGACAAATTAATACATCATTTAAAAAACATGCCAGTTAAATAATATTTAGAAGTGTTGTGAACAAGAAAACAGGATGTTTATCAAATTTTCACAAGATCTTTTGCTCAGCACAAATAAAAATCAGAGCGAATCTACCCTCTGTTTGGATTTTGCCATTTAAAGAGAAAGCATGGCAAAAATCCAAGCTAGGATTCTTGTTCCTAAATCTGCCACTTAAACAGAAGACAAAGAACGTAGTTTTTTTTTAAATCATCGCAGACATTTCTCTGCAATTTCGATTTGTCTCCTCAACCAGAAGCTCCGATAAAACTTGACAAAAAAGAATTGACCTCTAATTTGTTTTTCCATTTTTTGTTTTTTTCTTCTTTTCTTTTTTTTTTTTTCTTTTTTCTTTTGTTTTGGTCCTTCAACCTCTAATTTGTTTTTTCCATTTTTTGTTTTTTCTTCTTTTTTCCTCTTTATTTCTTTTCTCTTTATTTTTTAATTTTGTTTTCTTTTTGATAGATGGGCCTCTATCCCATTTTTTTTCCAACCGTCTTTTCTTTCTTCCCATTTTTTTTTATTTATAAAGACTAACTCATCCTCACCATACAATGTCTGTGTGTTGTTTACAGATGGACAGTCCGCATGCTGACTTTGATGTTTTAACGTTTGGTACAAAACGTCTGGATCTATTCGTGTACTAATGCATAGTGTACGGACACTTTCATTCTGACATATTTACGACACAAGAAACACAATGAATGATTCTGAAGTCCACCGAAGCAACTCGGCGACAGTGGGTTGCCTCAGCACGACCTCATACTGACGACCTTTGGAGAATATCCGCAGCCCGGGGCTTCGAGCTGACGAACCTGTGAGTGTGGCTGTGTACAGGGTAGCCACAATAAGCCGCTGGAAATAATCCCTCTGTGGGGCACGGGGAGAAGGAACGGGGGCCACAGAAATTGAGATGGCCCAAAAAAGGAATCCGCTTTTCCAGTAACATGGAGGTAGTGGTCGTCACATGAAATCCCCCCCCCCCCCCCCCCCCTCAGACCTCAGGAGGACTTAAGACTGTCGACTCCTTTTTCATATCCGGGTGTGTGGGAAGTGTTCGTCAACGTCTTGGTGGAGGCAAATTCATGGCGACTGTTGACACCAGGTTCTCCATAGATGTCGAGCGCTGTGTGCTTGTCTGTTTTGGACATGTACCTCGCCCTCACTGCGGTCCACACCATTCTGCCAGGGTGCACTGCTGAATGAGCGTCCCAAAGACAGACCGAAGGAGCCCTGAACTGACAGTATAAAGCGCTACGCTGGTTGACAGCACGTCTACCCTGTCGCGCATGACTATGGACAGACAGCTGTGAAGAGTCGTCATGATATCCATGAGGGCCAATGGCAGTGGGACATTAACTCTTTCAACACCACCCGTCATGGAATCCCCCGTCGTTGACCATCACCAGTTGGAGTTGCTGTTAAAACGCGTGAGTCATCATTTCTGAAACAACGACTCTCACGCTACCATTTGTGTGATCAATGGGGGAAAAACAGGAGGGAGACGGGAGGCCTCTTATTTCTTCGGTAAAGAACAGAAATCTTACACTGCTTAGTGCCCCACGTGTCTTGGTGGGGTGGCCGGGATCTCTGTCAGTACAAATTATCTCCCCTGGCTTCTGGACTTCTAACTTCCCCTTTTCTATCGCTCTTTGTCTCTGCTTTTCTTTTTCCCTCGTGCATTACCGTCATTCATTATTTCTCTCTCTTCATCAAGTCTCCTGCCTTTGTTCTTGAACGTGTTTCGCTCTCATTTCTGTTCACAGTTTATAATGTGCTCGCTGTTTCATTGTAATCTTAAGACAGGGTGGTGAAAATTGCATACACTCTCCAGGACGACATTAGCCATTCATGCTGTGACCTTTGTGGCTTTTTCACGACATGGTTGGAGAATTCAAACGGAATATCTGATGCTTCCAAGAAAGACCAAGTCTGATAACTGTAAAGATGTCAATAGTTAAGCTACCATGTCATGAAGTGTTTGTTGTTTGTTTCATATTCAGGATGTCATCTGTATTGGTGTGTGGCCATTCCAAAATATCACTTTTTCGTCACCTGAGTATGATACCCGTGAAAAGCCCCGTGTGGTGGATTCGACTATTATTGTAAAACTATAAACTAGCATCCCGTGGGGGTACTGTGTAACAGTGACACAAGTGTCTAACCTCTCTGACAGAAGGTTGCTATTTTGGCATTGAAAGGGTTAAAAAATATGTAATCTGCCAATGGCTCGAACGTTCAGCCATATATATTACGCTCAATCCCTATAGACATTAGTATAAAACATAATCTTTGTGATTAAATACTGTAACGGCAGACAGGTCGTTGATCGTAAGATGGGGTAGATGGGGGAGGGAGGGGGCAACAGTTTTGACTACAGTATTTGCGCCTATAAATACCAGTATTACTTTCATTATTAATAATTAATCATTATTGATTATTTGACATGCTCTGCTGCCAGGCAAGTTCATCTGTTGACTCACTTCTGTGGCAACCTGGGTTCAAACCTTTACTGTATTTGAGGTTACGTTCCTGTACATTGTATACTGATCCTAAGAAGAGAGAGAAGAGAGAGAGAAGAGAGTAGAGAAGAAGAGAGAGAGAGAGAGACAAGACAAGACAAGTCTTTATTCGTATAAGGCCAAGCCCTTAAGGGGGATGTACACAAAGCAACTTTACACACACATTCCAGTAGATGATGTAAACAACTTTAAGCTAAATAGAAGTTACGCTGTTTAAAACCTCTGTAACAAATAAACAGCAAACTGTTTTCACTATTTTTCATTTGTCGATGCCATTAACAAGAATTAATTTTAAACAAGGAGGGATGTCTAAAAGTATTTAGGAGGGATAACTGTTGTCTTAAATCACTTAATCTGGACATGAAAGAACAAAATGAACTTCATTCTCCTCGATTTTCGTGACACAATGGACAAAAAATCATACGATCAACTACAACTCTATATCGTTTGAGATGTGCAAAGATATCTGAAATACCCAATCTAAACTTTGTCACAGCATGTCTCAAATGTTTATTAATAGCCATTGACCAATAGGTAGTAATGCAATGCATAGGATTTAACATTCTGTAAATAGAAAACTAGGGCTGTCTTCAACATGCGAGTTCCACCTCGCCAACTACAATCAATCAATCTTTGCCGAATCACACGAACAAAACCATTTCCCACAACACCCTGATTTTTCCCACACAAAACCAAATCCGAATTCATACAATTTTAGTCTTAAATTAGAGGTCCAGTTTTTTCTTTCCCCTGTTATCTAACTCTACAAGCATAGTGTAGGCTTTGTATGGCAATCTGTGTTGTTCCAGAGAGAGAGAGAGAGAGAGAGAGAGAGAGAGAGAGAGAGAGAGAGAGAGAGAGAGAGAGAGAGAGAGAGAGGAGAGAGAGAAACGCATGCATCTTCACGAGCGATAACCACCTATTTTATTAGTGCTCAACGCTTGATTTTTCAAATACAAAGCAAAATCCGTCCAGACCCGAAAGAGGTTTTACCGTGTCCCGAGGCAGTCGTGAAGAAAGAAAGTCTTCTGTTGTTTACACACAGGCCACGCCTTTTACATCCGTTCTTATTTTTCAAAAGGGTGAAGAAACTCCGTGGTGCATTCCGTGTCATGTACCACTCACATGAAACAAATCTTTTAGAGTATTGGGACTTGCATGATGTGAGACATTAACACTTTACAGCAGACTCCATGAAAACCTTGTTCAGAGATGTCCCCCTGATGTGATCTTTGAATTTCTGAAAGAGATCAACATTAATAAAATAAAAAAAAATTCATCTGATCTAAGATTTTACAGAAGAAAGTTATAAACAAAATTTCCGTGTGTTTTAAAAATGTGTATTCTGAAGGGTTGTGTAAATGATGGTTTTTATTACCTGTGCATTCACTTCAACGCGATGACAGCCCTGATATGGTCATTTGCGGTCGGCTGGGCTATAAGCAACATTACCCTACCTTGCAGATTTCCTGTCAATTCCCAAGCCTTGGAGCCGTCAAAACGGTTATGAATTATATGCATTGAAGCCTATGACTTTTAGAAATATGAAGTGTATTAAACGAAATCAAAGCTTTTTGTAAACAGAAATGACTTGAACCTATTATATTGTTATTTGCATGTTTAAAGCTTTTCCTGATTTGCAGTTGAAAATATCACTATTAACAAAAACAGAATCATCGATGCAAGTCATTCTTCAGGAAATTATGCTCCACCTTAAAAAAATGGTTAGCATGTTTTTGCATAGTCACACCACCACCACCACCAACAACAATAACAACAGCAACCTGATAGTAATAATAATAATAATAATAAAATAATAATAATAATAATAATAATAAAATAATAATGATAATAAAATAATAACAATAATAACAATGACGATGATGATGATAGTAAAATAATGAAAATGACAAAACAGCAACATCAACAAGAACTCTCTCTCTCTCTCTCTCTCTCTCCTCTCTCTCTCCCTCTCTCTCTCTCTCTCTCTCTCTCTCTCACACACACACACACACACACACACACACACAACCACCACACACTCTCTCTCTCCTCTCTCTCCCCTCTCTCTCTCTCTCCTCCCCTCCCCTCTCCCCCTTCTTCTTCTTCTTCTTCTTCTTCTTCTTCTTCTTCTTCTTCTTCATCTTCCTCCTCCTCTTCTTCTTCTGTGGCATCAGCCCGAATGTCGCACTGGGAACTCTTCTGACGGTTAAGGTATGCAAACAGAAGAAATACAAGACAACGAACGCAAAAGCATCGCAACGCAGTACAACAATAACACAAAACAAAATAAAACAAGACAGCACAATATAATTACAGTTCAGTACACCACTACAAGGCAACTCAAAACAAGACAAGACCAACCCACCCACGGCAATCGAGGACAAACTGTTGGGAAACCCAGACACCAAAATGTTTTGTCTGTGGCAATTTTCTTGGTGCCAGCGAACGTGCTCGGCCCTGACAGGGCCTGCCTCCGAGGTCGGCTAGGATCTGGTGCCATCTGCATCCAGCCTGCCTGCTTCCTGTCTCTGGCCTCCTTTTGCATGGGCACTGTCCCTGGTTCGTGTCGCCTCGCAGCCCCGACATGACAGGAAGACCCGCCGTGCTCTGTTCCATGCATCGCTGTCACACGGAGAAACAGAGTGGTGGGATTTGGCGGGGGTGGGGTGGGGGGTGGGAGTGGGGTGGGGTGGGGGGGCAGGTGGGGGGTGTTGTTTGTTGGGGGCGGTTTTGTTGTTGCTGATTGATTTACTGATTGGTCAGTGTGCCTTCGTTTGGTTGCCTGGTTGATTTCTTGTTGGTTGGTTGGTTGGTTGGTTGGTTGTTTTGTTTTCTAAATTGGCTGGCTAGCTGGTTGGTCGGTTGCTTGGTAACTTGGTTGGCTTGCTGGCTGACTGTTTGTGCTGATTGTTTCGTATGTTGACTGGCTTTTTTAAGGAGGAGAAAGGGAGACGGGGAGCGGTTAGTTGGTTGGTTGGTTGGCTGGCTGGCCGGCTGGCTGGCTGGTTGGTTGGTTGATCGATTGGCTAAACTGGCTAATTGATTAGTTGGTACATAATTTGTCGATTGCGTCGTTGGTGCAATAGTGAGTTTTGTGTTTGTACTGGCATTTTCGTTGGGCTGGTTTGTTGGCTAATTTGGTTCATTAGTTGGTTGCTAGTCTGGTATTTATTGTGAAGTATTAGCTTTGTCTGGTTCCTTTTACCTGTGTTTTTTAACGTTGATTCTAAAATTCATAAATGAAATGAGTTAACCCATTTTGAGAGAGAGAGAGAGAGAGGAGAGAGAGAGAGAGAGAGAGAGAGAGAAGAGAGAGAGAGAGAGAGAGAGAGAGAGAGAGAGGAGAGAGAGAGAGATCTTTTAGAATGTATAGTACAAAAGCCAAACAGTTCTTCTTAATTTTGTTTTTGTTTTTTTATTTTCCACCACAAGTCATGGTAATACAATTTGTGCACGGCTGCAGCATTGACCACACAAAAACCACTTTTCTTTGAATACTCCCTATAAATCGCAGCTATATTACATGCAGAAGGAAAACCAATCAGAAACAAGAAACAAATGACAAAGGAGCAGAATGCAAACGATGGACAAACAGGAGAAGAAGACAATGATACACGAAGAGTAGATAACGGTATGACAATTGGAAAGCATGCCAAACTCTGGGAAAGGCTCGTAGTGCATCGTGGAGATGGAACTAGCAGGGAATTATTATATTAAATTTTAATGAATACTGATATAGCGCTTATTCTCGGCTAGAGACCAAGCTCTAAGCGCTTTACAATCCGCACTCGTTTACTCAACGGCTGCCTACCTGGGTAGTGCCGACTGAAGAGCTGCCAGCTGGCGCTTCATTTTAGTCGTTTCCCGTGTCATCCAGTCAATATCGTTCACTCAGTTTCCTTACTTTCTTCATTCTTTCCATTTCTTACGCAGGGTGCATGCTGTGTGTAATTCAGATGATCAAAGACCTCTTGCCAATGTTGGACAGAGTCTGGACTACCATTCCCCCCCCCCCCCCCCCCCCCACACAACAACACACACACTGCTACAAAAACAGTCCTCCATTCGGAACAGTAACTTCACACTGTGCATCTTCAATGACACATTCGCAGTACTATTTGCATAAAAAAAAAGAAAAAGAAGAAGAAAAGAGGATGGATTCACAGTCTGAGAGAACTCTACGCCACGGGTCTGCGCTCAAATGTCATGGCTTCGTTTCGGGGCGACATTCGGTCATCCCAACAAGTGTAGTGAGAATCAGTGGGCTAGCTTGTGACAAGACAAACAAACACAAAAAGACTAGGTCTAGTATATTACCTCTTTGATGGGAAATAGCAGTAAAAGATTTATATGTAAAATAACGAGCAAGCGACAGCAAAATGATCAGAAATAACCAAACAACCAAGGGACAATAGATTAGCTAGTTATTTGTTATGTAGTCCTATTGCACGTTTCTTGTAACTCTAACTCTCTCTCCTCTCTCTCTTTTTTTTTTTCCTCTTTTAAAAGAAAATGTTGATGATGTTAAAAATTTAAGAAAGTTTTTGCTGTTTTTGATGCTAGAGTCTAAAATCATCGACACGATGAAAAGGCTTTAAATAAAATAACTAGCTAATCCGTTAACAGAGTGACAGAGAGCGATGCTATAAACGCCACTGTCGCTGGGACAGAAACAACATGGATTGAACAGCGTGCTGAAAAGGAAGCAGAAACCATCAGAAAGGTGCACTCGGAAGAGTCTAACACCTCTCCCACACGTTCTTTTTTTCTGCCAGGGGAAGTAATAATAGTTACGGCTGAAAGAGTTGCTTCCCATGTCCTTTTCTTTCTGAGAGGATGAGTCTGTTAAGTATATCACTCCATCGATAGTTGACAGCTCGTGAACATAACTTCACATTGCTGATATTCAGCGGAGAGCTTTATTTATTTGTAAATAATCTTAATGAACGGATTTTTTTTTGCCCTTTTTTTAAAATCTGGTCCATAATTGATCTTTCCACAAATCCAGTTTAAACCTGAGAAGTACTTTGTGCAATGACAGTCAAACAAATAAACGACACTGGTGAAAGATTGTAATGCAAAATACCACCGCAAGAGAACGTCGATAGTGTGACTAATCTGATTGTGACGTAAAACGATGCCATTATAGGTGAGACAATATTCATAGAGAAACCGAATACCAATAAAACTATTATGTTATGGCGGAAAACAATGCCATAAAAAAAACCACATCATCTATGAAGAAAGGGGTAGCAGAGAAGCCAAAACAATCAGATTGTTGAGGAAATCATTTGATTTTAGGCAAGGAAACATAAAAGTGTAGCGAAAGAAAGAGACAATCAGACTCAGTGAAAAATACCTTTATTATCATATAAACACGCTTGGCAAACGGGATTTAGACATACACGGATTATTCATATGACTGATGCTCCGAGAAATATTTACATACCAGAGAAAACATTTTTGCAACTACAAAGAAATGAACTGAATACTGTATAACTTCAAATTGTTACTTGTTTTTTTAAAAAAACATGGAAAAGTTTTAGCTTTCTAGTCTTTTAGAAATGTATAAATGTATAGAAGCAGAGTATAGTGCATGGAATCCATTACAAATTATTTACATATGGGTAGAAATAACGTCGCAATGAGATGCAACGCAGCAGAAATTTAACACAAAACGTACATGAAAAAATATATGTATAAGAATATATTGAGATGAAGACAAACCATTGGCCACCAACCTTTAAGGTTTAAAGATCAGACCAAAACGGACGAATACGTTATTCGATCATAAAAATGCAGATTCTTCCTTCAGAACAAATGCGTTCTCTCTTTCTCTCACTCTCTCTCTCTCTCTCTCTCTCTCTCTCTCTCTCTCTCTCTCCTCTCTCTCTCTCTCTCTCTCTCTCTCTCTGACAGAATGATCCAGCGAGAAACTGGACAATGTTTCAAAGTGTCTCCGCCCATTTTCTGCCTGCCCCCATTCTCCACCCCCACCCCCACTTGCACCACCATCACACCTACCCCACTTCCATCCTCCTATCGCCCCCATCCCACCCCCATCCCACCCCGCGCGCGCCTCTTTCCCCCCCCCACCCCGTTCCATCCCTACCCCCCTCTTCCCCCCGGATCTGACAAAGGCGGCGCCAAAGAGACAATGTCCATCAAGTTGCGGCGCATGCATCATGGGAGTGTGACGTAGCACAGACGTTATGAGTCACACGCCACGACATCTGGGAGAGGCGGGAGGGGTAGGGTGAAGCTGGAGGTGTGGGCAGAGGGGCAGGGGCAGAATGAGTGATGAGGAAAGGCGAAGGTGGAGGTGAGCAACTGCTTCACTCACGTACAGCATTTTGGAACAAAAAAAACAAACACACGCACAAAACATAGTGAAATAAAATAAAACGCAATTGGTGAGCGTTTAAGTCCCGCTACAGGACGAATTTCTGTCACGTCTCTTTATAATTATTCAAGGTTTGTGATGTCTGTAACAGTAATTTATTTCCTAAGGGGCGAAAACCGTGTGCAATGGGAAAAAGGCATACCCGCGTATCTATTTTTCCTTTCAAGTTTTCATTCCTTCATGCGCGCACTGAGTGATTGCCAAGAAGAAGACGTTATCAGGGTTGGCGAGATATACTGGACATTTCCTTCTATCTGTAGCTCATAAAAACAAATTTATTATATCTGTATTGAGGATGAAGAGTGTTTTAAACGGACAAGTCTGAATCAGAAAATAGGTTGAAATGTAGTCTTAAATGAGGCAGGGACCAATGACCAGCAAATAACAAGATTTCCTTTTAGACCTCTGACCCTTAAAGACACCTTTCGTCTTATTTGTACAGAAGATGCCTTAAAAGAAATCATTTGTCTTGTTTTTATAGAAGATGTCGTATAAGATTTATTTGTCATGTTTTTACAGAAGATGAAGTGGGGGTGTTTTTCACAGAAAGAAAATGAATTAGAAACTACATTGCTTTAATTTTGTCTTTGCTTTTATAATCTGTCTCTTTTTATTCTAAATATTCATACATTTGCTGGGCCACAAATTCACTAAAGTCTGTAAATTTCTCTGCGATTTGTTAAGCAGCATGATTTGCCAAATTCAATTAATTTCTTTGCGATTGATGTGGAGAGGCGTTGGTGTTTAATGGCAGCATGAAGTTGAAGCAATAGTCAAATACCATTCTTCCAGCCTCAGTTCTGAGTAGTCAACGGGCTGAGGTCCTCGAGCCGACGCACTGTGATTTATTAGTATGTTCATGTGAAATCCTCGCTGACAGGAAAGATCAGGCGTCATGAAATACACTACAACCTTAAACCATTGCGCTATTCAAGCACTGGAAAACTGTACAAAACTGAAACATTGTTATCAGTTGTTAATCGTAAGCAGATTGAAAGCATGGATATGTTTGCTTTTTTCCCCCATGATGATCTCATTTCTTGATCTCACTTCTTGGATACACTGTCTACATGGCGTGGATCTACAGGCGAGAATGCCGGTGGATCTTCTTGCCAATGAGAGAATGCTGGAATTGATCTACAGGCGAGAATGCCGGTGGATCTTCTTGCCAATGAGAGAATGCTGGAATTGATCTACAGGCGAGAATGCCGGTGGATCTTCTTGCCAATGAGAGAATGCTGGAATTGATCTACAGGCGAGAATGCCGGTGGATCTTCTGGCCAATGAGAGAATGCTGGAATTGATCTACAGGCGAGAATGCCGGTGGATCTTCTTGCCAATGAGAGAATGCTGGAATTGTCTGGTGCCGGGGATCTTTTGCCAATGAGAGAATGCTGGAATTGCTGGTGCAGGGGGAGCAGGACAAAAACTAACTTAAAATGCCTTCAAGTTCATAACAGGCACATCCCCCCCCAACCCCCACCGCCCACCCCCAACGACCAAAGAAATCTCATCATATAAATTTAAAGAGAAATTATAATTAATCCGCCAGACAACAGGGACAAACAAATTACAAGACACATGACAAAACACGACGCGTTTCGACCTCTTTGGTCTTCTTCCGGCGAGATAAACCACGTTCAGTCCAATGAAAACGAAGAGGAGCGAGCGCTTATCTTCTCACATTGGGCGCAAGATGGACTTCCAACATCCATCTTGCGCGCAGTTTCAACGTCCATCTTATGCCCAAGTTGAGAAGATAAGTGATTGCTCGTTCTTCGCTTCCATCGTCCTGAATGTTGTTTCTCTCGCCTGGAGAAGACCAAAGAGGTGGTGTTTTGTCTTCAAATGCGTTTGTCCCTTCTGTCTGGCGGATGAATCGTAATTTCTCTGTTAAGGTTTGTTTCAATTTTCGCCAGCAGTCACCTCACGTTGAAAGTGAAATGATCACATATGTGACTGCTTCGTGATTCGTCCACTTCTGCTGACTTTGCTGCGACTGCGAGAAACTTCAGTGCTGGCCATGAGTGCGCGTTCTGTACCTTCTTCTGGTGGTCCTTGACAACGTTCGCCGCAAGTTGTTTTCAGTAACTATTTTGTGTTGTGTAGTTATGGTTCCAAAAATACTATCGCGAGAACAATACACCATCGTGTACCCATTCTGTCTGTCAGTCTGTCTTTTCTGTCTGTCTGTCTGTCTGTCTCTCTCTCTCTCTCTCTCTCTCTCTCCTCTCTCTCTCTCTCTCTCTCTCTCTCTCTCTCTCTCTCTCTCTTTTTGTTTTGCTCTGTGCGTTTGAGTGTGCGTGCGTGCGTGCGTGCGTGCGTGCGTGCGTGTGTGTGTGTGTGTGTGTGTGTGTGTGTGTGTGTGTGTTTTGTGTGTGTGTGTGTGTGAGTGTGCGTTTGCGCGCGCGCTCGCGCGTGCGTGTGTCCTATTTGTTTACCCTTTGTCAAAGTGAAAA
>CM031616.1:5132562-5137562 GCA_018398815.1 Conus ventricosus
TATGCCTACGAACTGCGTAGAAGTCTTACTGTCTGTTTTTGTCTATCTATCTATCTATTATCTATCTATCTATCTATCTATCTATCTATCTATCTATCTATCTTCATCTATCTTTCTATCTTCTGTCTGTCTGTCTGTCTGTCTGTCTTCTATCTATCTATCTATCTATCTATCTATCTATCTATCTATCTATCTGTCTGTCTGTCTGTCTTGTCTGTTGTTGTCTGTCTGTCTGTCTGTCTATCTATCTATCTATCTATCTATCATCTATCTATCTATCTATCTAATCTATCTATCTATCTATCTATCTATCTATCTATCTATCCATCCATCCATTAATCAATCAATCCATCAATGAGTCTATCTATCCATCTCTCTCTTCTCTTTCTCTCTCTCTTTCTTTCTCCTCCCTCCCTCTCTCTTCTATTTTTCTCTCTGTCTCTCTCTCTCTGAGTGTCTCTCTCTCACTCTCTCTACATATCTATCTATCTGTCTGTCTGTCTATCTATTGATGGTAACAATTTCACTGTCAGTGTCAGTTTACTCGAGGAGACGTTGGTGAGTTCGGTTTAACCCATGCTGTATGATCTTATCTTATACGTTATGTAATCATCTGCGTCTGACTGTCTCTGTCTGTCTGTCTCTCGTTTTGTGTTAGGACAATTCTGCCCGTAGAAATCACAGTCTTACAAAATGCGAAGGGGCTGTGTGTTTGTGGTGGGTGGAGGGAAGGGGGAGACAGGGGAGAAGGGGAGGGAAAGGAGGGGGAACACACATATTGTCAGTTGGCTCATACGCGAGAAATACCAACTCATTTCATATTTTCACAAAACCTTAAGACAGCTTTTGTCCTACATCCTGTTGGGGTACTCGCAAAAAGAGGAGAAAAGGCCAAGAGAAGAGAGAGAGAGGAGAGAGAGAGAGAGAGAGAGAAGAGAGAGAGAGAGAGAGAGAGAGAGAGAGAGAGAGAGAGAGAGAGAGAAGAGAGAGAGAGAGAGAGAGAGAGAGAGAGAGAGAGAGAGAGAGAGAGAGAGAGAGAGAGAGCGAGAGCGAGCGACTTTGACATGTTGATACTTTATTGTCATTACAAAAGAGATCTTTTGACAGGGGGGAGGGGGGTAACAGAACAATAACATTTCCCTCTTCCTTTCCTTGCAAACAAATAGTACACATTCATTCCAGTGTGTATCAAATCAAAGGTTAACAAAAACAAATAAGAATGTCCTTACACACAGGAGTAATGCAGTGAGGTTAAAAAAAGTTGTAAGACTGACTCGACCATCTACTCGATCAAATGATGACGTTGTATCTTACTGATCTCTTCCACATGCGATGAATGATATTATTCATTCATATATCTCTTATAATGCATTATCTTAAATTTCACTATCCTTCATCTAGGACAAGGTGATGCTGTGAATGTTTGACATTCAAACCACCTTTTGTAGGCATTAAAACCTAAAGTTTTCAACCTGAATCTTGCGTAATTCATTCTGTGCCATTTATTTGTTAAGACACTGAGAAACGTTTCAGAATGAAACACATTTTTAAATGAGAAAAACCAGCGATATTTTCCTTAATTTTCTATATCTGAGTGCCAATTCTGTTTAAAAGAACAAATAAGCCCGTCTTTAAATTCCGCAATGAATTGTGGCTCATTTCCTACGTCCTGGGTCATCCACACCATTCCAAAACCCTGTTCTGAAAGGACTTTCTTTACTTTATGAGCCCAGTTTTCTTTACCTTGTTTCCATTTCTACAAGCATCATATCACAGGTTTGCCTGCTCGAACGGGATTGGGGTAGCTTCAGAATCTTCAACCAGTACTTAATACATTTCACAAATGTACTTATATACAAAGGGTATCTCCCCATCTCTCCATATAAAACAGTGTTGCATGAATGAATAGGTACTTGAAGGAAACGCTTCATAGCATACATATGCACATTCACCATCTGCGAATTTTCTTGTAAGCCCCAAATTTCAGCTGCATATGTAAGAAGAGGTTTTATCTGTACATCAAACATTTTCGAAAATATACCAGAGTCTGTACAATTCAGCTTTCTCAGGGATTTCAGAATTTCAATAGTATCTTTTTTCCCTTTTCTGAGAGATTCTTCCCATGCGTACTGGATCGTTTATTTTGTTGAAAATATTATTCCTATATATTTATATGAATTAACTACTTGATCATCTGCATTTCCGTAAGACCATTTTTCATGCACTGATAGGTGGCCACCCATTCTAAAGAACACTATGTTCGTCTTATCCTATGTTTGTCTTATCCAAGTTAACCGAAGAACACTATATTTGTCTTATCCAAGTTAACTGATAAACACAAGCGACCCGCTTCTTCTTTCAATACATTCAGTTGGTTTTGCAAACCTACAACTGTTCCGGACAGACGAACAACATCGTCAGCAAACAGGAATAAAACTATTTCAACTGCTCCAGGTATTATCTGGATACCATCTGGAGAGCGAGAGAGAGAGAGAGAGAGAGAGAGAGAGAGAGAGAGAGAGGAGAGAGAGAGAGAGAGAGAGAGAGAGAGAGAGAGAGAGAGAATTTTGGAATCCTTATTTTCGACGCAATGCCAAGTCTTCCTCCAAAGGGAAGGCCTGAAGTCGGAGGTATCAAAGACTGGTAGCCGTTTCGCTCAGTGAAGAAATCATCAGGAGAATATTCCAGCCACTGGATGCCAGCTGTGAAACGGCAGTTTTACACAAGCGGGTACGTGAAGAGAACATCAGAGTCACTGTCATGTCAGCTGGAAAATAGCATTTCCATACAAACAGATACCAATACGCCTCCCCCCCCTCCCAAGGCCCATGAAGAAGACACAAATTCTGTTCATGGTGATCGTTGGGACACTGCTTGAACCGAGCATCCTCTGAAATCCTCAGCTGTCCTCTGCCATTGTCTGGGAATCACCACAGGTCAGACCTGTCATTCCCTGCCATTGTCTGGGAATCACCAAAGGTCAGGCCTGTCATTCCCTGCCATTCTCTGGGAATCACCACAGGTCAGACCTGTCATTCCCTGCCATTCTCTGGGAATCACCAAAGGTCAGACCTGCCATTCCCTGCCATTCTCTGGGAATCACCAAAGGTCAGACCTGTCATTCCCTGCTATTGTCTGGGAATCACCAAAGGTCAGACCTGTCATTCACTGCCATTGTCTGGGAATCACCAAAGGTCAGACCTGCCAATCCCTGGATGCTGCCTTTCTCTGTCTGCCCCTCCTCCTGATTCCTGGTCTTCCATCCTGCAAGCTGGCTTTTTTGCAAAGTCCAATGATCTAGAGATGCGATGACCACGCTATTTCACAGTTTGTTTCTTGACTGTTTTCTGGTCTTCAAAGAGGCCAATGGCTCTGTCTTTCGCGCAATTATTCATTGCTGGTGTTTGAAAGAGATGCGTAGGGTTTTGTAGTAGCATCTTTTTTTTCAAATGCTTGGAGTCTTCTCTGTAGAACTGTTGTCACATTTCCAAAGCGCAGAGAATGATTGATGTCGCGAATGTGGGCATCAGTTTCCCTTTCTAATGAAAATTTCCAATTTGTGTTGAACCAAAAACAAATCTAATTAGCTGGACATTGCATCAAACTGATTTTCTTGCTATATTTTTGTTGTTGTTATTGTTTGATTGTTGTTCTTGTTATTTTTCTTCTCAGTAGTAATTGTCGTCTTCGTCTTTCCTCTGTTGTTATTGTTGATGTTATTGCTTCTGTTCTTGTCTTTGTTGTTGTTTTGTTGTTGTTGTTGATGTTGTTGTAGTTGTTATTGTTATTGTTCACGTTATTGTGCTTTTTCTTCTCTTAGCGTCGGTATTGCTGTCAATGTTCTTCTTCTTTTTTCGTTATCTTTCTTCTCTTCTTCATCGTTTTCTTCCTCTTTTTGTCTTTTTGTTGTTTCATCTCCTCCTCCTTCTCCTCTTTTCTTCTTTGCTTCGTTTTTCTTTACATCAAATTATTGAGCGAGACTTGGTCATTTGACAAGCAGGTTCTTTACGAACAAACTCATTACCAGCAACAGCACACACAAAAACAAAACAAACAAACAAGCATACATCATTTGAAAATGAATGTATACAATTTCTCCAGGCTTTGCTCTTTCTAGAAACACCACACAGAAAGAAAGAAAGAAAGAAGGAAAACGATTACAGAGAATTTGAACAAAGAAAAGAAAGAATCGGGACACACGATCCTAATCAGGACACACGATCCATGTATACGATCTTACACGAGAAGGAACCCCTGGCATGCAGGCTGGTCAAACAAGACAGAACGATAAAAAAAACAAACCCAACAACATCAATACGGCGTAATGTGTATAAATATTTTCCACCATTTTCCCGATACACTACCATTCTGCTGCCATCATCTGCCCCCCCCCCCCCCCCACTATCGCTCTCTCTCTGTCTGTCTCACATGTGCGCCCCCCCCCCCCCCCCCCCCCCCCCCACACCACACCACATGCAGAAAGACAGAGAGAGAGAGAGAGAGAGAGAGGAGAGAGAGAGAGAGAGAGAGAGAGAGAGAGAGGAGAAGAGAGAGAGAGAGAGAGAGAGAGAGAGAGAGGGGAGTACAAGTTCTAAATTAGCATTGCTCGGCGCATGGATGCAAGAAATCATTTTAAAGCGTTCCATTTTTCTGTTAAACCATAAAGGATTCCAGCACTTATGTATGATAGGCTGTTGGTTTTGAAGTTTTCCAAAATGAAACAAACAAACAAACAAACACAAAGCAATCTTGAGCGAGCATTTTGTTAACTACAGTAAGCTTGCGAGTCCGTTTCGCGATACGTCTTATGGTATTACGATTTGAAAGAATTGGGTAGCATGGAAAATGTTGAGTGGCCTCAAAAGAACTTACAACAAAACTCATACCTTTCATTATTTCTTGATGATTTAGAGCAGGATTTGGTTAATGAACAAAAATCTTTTATACTTAGAATTCACACTAAATATGGATGATAACATCTACATATTATGTCAACGTAA
>CM031616.1:5152562-5162562 GCA_018398815.1 Conus ventricosus
AATAATAATGATGATAATAATAATAATAATTATTATAGTAATAGCAGTTGCATAAAAATATATAAAAATAATGATAATGATAATAATAATGATAAAAAATTAATGATAATAATAATAATAATAATAATAATAATAATAATAATAATATAATATATAATAGTAATAATCATCATCATCATCATCTCATCATCATCATCATCATCATCATCATCGATCGGTGATCGGTTAGCGTTGTGACGTCACTTTCAGCTAGGTACTTGGTTTGGAGGTCACGCTATGTGGATTGGGGCCAGTTCAGCTATGGCTGACCTCTTCGTCGTGGAGGTCATGCTGTGTGGTCTGGGGCCAGTTCAGCTATGGCTGACCTCTTCGTCGTCTTCCTGAACGAGTCGTCCACAGCGCTTGGTTTGCCGAGGTGTACTTTCCGAGTAATATGACCCAACTATCAAAACCGTGAACTGCCGTAAAAACTGCGGGCGTGCGCTGTTGGGCATAAGTGGATTATTTGCCCCTTTCACACTCTCTTAAATTCACTGTGAGGAGGTTCGGAGACAGGTTAGCGCCTAGGTCTGGTAGAACTCAGTCCTGCCGCAAAAATGGGATCCTCACTCGATGGAGCTTCGACTACCAAGACCACTGTTGTCTCCGTTTATGAGCGTTCATGACTGTCAACAGTCCAAGCCTCCATCCCGGAGGATAACAGCTGAAGAACGCTGACTCTTTCTACCAAGGTTACAAAATTCGGCGAATCACGTAGTCCAATATTTATTGTAACATTGTATAGACAAAAATGACAACCCAGTTTTTTTCTCCGGTAAAACACCCTTTATTGTCCATACAGTCACAGCACGTGCTGTCTTTCAGGTCGAGACGTCAACACGGAAATAGTTCAGTTTAGTTCAGTGGTTTATTTAATGTCTTTTCATCGTCAGATGATATTAGATACTTATAAAAAGAAAGAAAAACAAAACAAAACAAAACAAAACAAACAAACACCTCCACACTAAACGGATCATCCGTGGAAGTACTTTCAAACCCACATCTGATTTACGCATATTTACGTAAGTTAAATACCTTAGTGGTACACAAAATTGTTGATCTTTATAAAAAAGAATGTTGCAACCTGTGATTGCGAAATAGCCATGGCAATTTCAGCAACATATCGACCATACAAGACAGCATTGACATTATCAAAGTTATTCATCTCAATACCTTTCTCCTGATAGAGCGAGGTCAACACTGAGCATTCGAACAAAAGATCAACATGGAAATCTTTTCTGATTACGGTCAACTGCTAATTTTTCACCATACACCTGAACTCCTCTCTTTGATAGGAGCAGCTATTGGCATTAAAAAAAAACCTCCTAGATCCCCAGCTGCTCCGCCAGTACTGGCATTTTGACAGGCAGAGTACGACGCATGTTGGATGGCATCGCAGCGTGGTCTAAGAATAGTCCATGAGCCACAATTCAAACGCTTCCTTTATCTATTAATTAAAATGGGACGGATTTGATATTTAATTAATTAATTAATCAATCAATCAATCAATCAATCAATCAATCAATCAATCAATCAATCAATCAATCAATCAATCAATCAATCAATCAATCAATCAATCAATCAATCCATTAATAATTAATTGATTCAATCAATCAATCAATCAATTAACTAATTAACTTCGGCCTCAGGGACCAGCATATATGGACCTCTCCGTCATCAATTTGACAAGAAGAAAACATGAAACATAAAAAAGAAGAAAACATGAAACATAAAAGCAAAATATGATTACTGAGCCCCAAACGAAGGAACATACAAAATTACACATGAGACACAACGCGGTACGGAGTCTTCTTCAGGCGGGACAAAGAGCATTTAAAACAAGGAAAACAAAGGATGAACAATCACTTGCCTATCTCTTCTTCAGGCGGGACAAAGAACACTTAAAACAATGGAAACAAACGCTGAACAATCAGTTGCCTATCTCTTCGAACTATGCGAGAAGTTAAGCGTGAGTGAAAAAACACACACAAAAAACTCCGATATTGAACTGTAGAGAAGAAGAAAGAGGTTGGGAGAGATATAAGTTAAATAGATAATTATAATTTCCTTTTTGAAAGGAATGATAACAGCAGCAATGATAGTAATAATAACAGTAGTAGTAGTAGTAGTAGTAGTAGTAGTCCGATAGCAGTAGTAGTAGTGGTGGTAGTAGTAGCAGCAACAGTAGTAGTAGTAATAGTAAGTAGGTGGAAAGGAATTAAAGTGAGAAGTAAGCAAAAAACCAAGTCAGATTAAAACAGAAAAAAGGAAAGAGACCCACCCCCCCCCAAAAAAAAAAAATGTAAAGGTCAAAGAAAATCAGAATAAGAAAAAGGATAGAATAGATGAGTAAATAAGAAGATAAACAGATTGATACAGAAGATAAACAGATTGATACAGAAGATAAACAGATTGATACAGAAGATAAACAGATTGATACAGAAGATAAACAGATTGATACAGAAGATAAACAGATTGATACAGAAGATAAACAGATTGATACATAAAATGAAGATAGAATAGATGAGTAAATAAGAAGATAAACAGATTGATACATAAAATGAAGATAAACAGATTGATACATAAAATGAAGATAAACAGATTGATACATAAAATGAAGATAAACAGATTGATACATAAAATGAAGATAAACAGATTGATACATAAAATGAAGATTGTAAAGCAAGAAGAAAAAAAAGATAATAGTCGGAACATAAGTATGAGTGCACAATGAGTAGTGTGGTTGTGAGTCTGTGGAGAGTGTAGACAATGAGTAGTGTGGTTGTGAGTCTGTGGAGAGTGTAGACAATGAGTAGTGTGGTTGTGAGTCTGTGGAGAGTGTAGACAATGAGTAGTGTGGTTGTGAGTCTGTGGAGAGTGTAGTGTACACAATGAGTAGTGTGGTTGTGAGTCTGTGGAGAGTGTACACAATGAGTAGTGTGGTTGTCAGTCTGTGGAGAGTGTACACAATGAGTAGTGTGGTTGTGAGTCTGTGGAGAGTGTACACAATGAGTAGTGTGGTTGTCAGTCTGTGGAGAGTGTACACAATGAGTAGTGTGGTTGTCAGTCTGTGGAGAGTGTACACAATGAGTAGTGTGGTTGTCAGTCTGTGGAGAGTGTAGACAATGAGTAGTGTGGTTGTGAGTCTGTGGAGAGTGTAGACAATGAGTAGTGTGGTTGTGAGTCTGTGGAGAGTGTAGACAATGAGTAGTGTGGTTGTGAGTCTGTGGAGAGTGTAGACAATGAGTAGTGTGGTTGTGAGTCTGTGGAGAGTGTACACAATGTAGTAGTGTGTTGTGAGTCTGTGAAGAGTGTACACAATGGAGTGTGTGGTTGTGAGTCTGTGGAGAGTGTACACAATGCGTAGTGTGGTTGTCAGTCTGTGGAGAGTGTACACAATGAGTAGTGTGGTTGTGAGTCTGTGGAGAGTGTAGACAATGAGTAGTGTGGTTGTCAGTCTGTGGAGAGTGTAGACAATGAGTAGTGTGGTTGTCAGTCTGTGGAGAGTGTAGTGTCACAATGAGTAATGTGGTTGTCAGTCTGTGGAGAGTGTAGTGTACACAATGAGTAGTGTGGTTGTCAGTCTGTGGAGAGTGTACACAATGAGTAGTGTGGTTGTGAGTCTGTGGAGAGTGTACACAATGAGTAGTGTGGTTGTCAGTCTGTGGAGAGTGTACACAATGAGTAGTGTGGTTGTCAGTCTGTGGAGAGTGTACACAATGAGTAGTGTGGTTGTGAGTCTGTGGAGAGTGTAGTGTACACAATGAGTAGTGTGGTTGTCAGTCTGTGGAGAGTGTACACAATGAGTAGTGTGGTTGTGAGTCTGTGGAGAGTGTAGTGTACACAATGAGTAGTGTGGTTGTCAGTCTGTGGAGAGTGTAGACAATGAGTAGTGTGGTTGTGAGTCTGTGGAAAGTGTAGACAATGAGTAGTGTAGTTGTCAGTCTGTGGAGAGTGTACACAATGAGTAGTGTGGTTGTGAGTCTGTGGAGAGTGTACACAATGAGTAGTGTGGTTGTCAGTCTGTGGAGAGTGTAGTGTGCACAATGAGTAGTGTGGTTGTCAGTCTGTGGAGAGTGTAGTGTAGACAATGAGTAGTGTGGTTGTCAGTCTGTGGAGGTGTACACAATGAGTAGTGTGGTTGTCAGTCTGTGGAGAGTGTAGTGTAGACAATGAGTAGAGTGGTTGTCAGTCTGTGGAGAGTGTAGTGTAGACAATGAGTAGTGTGGTTGTCAGTCTGTGGAGAGTGTAGTGTACACAATGAGTAGTGTGGTTGTCAGTCTGTGGAGAGTGTAGTGTAGACAATGAGTAGTGTGGTTGTCAGTCTGTGGAGAGTGTAGACAATGAGTAGTGTGGTTGTCAGTCTGTGGAGAGTGTAGTGTAGACAATGAGTAGTGTGGTTGTCAGTCTGTGGAGAGTGTAGTGTAGACAATGAGTAGTGTGGTTGTGAGTCTGTGGAGAGTGTAGTGTAGACAATGAGTAGTGTGGTTGTGAGTCTGTGGAGAGTGTAGTGTAGACAATGAGTAGTGTGGTTGTCAGTCTGTGGAGAGTGTAGACAATGAGTAGTGTGGTTGTCAGTCTGTGGAGAGTGTAGTGTACACAATGAGTAGTGTGGTTGTGAGTCTGTGGAGAGTGTAGACAATGAGTAGTGTGGTTGTGAGTCTGTGGAGAGTGTAGTGTACACAATGAGTAGTGTGGTTGTCAGTCTGTGGAGAGTGTACACAATGAGTAGTGTGGTTGTCAGTCTGTGGAGAGTGTAGTGTACACAATGAGTAGTGTGGTTATGAGTCTGTGGAGAGTGTAGTGTACACAATGAGTAGTGTGGTTGTCAGTCTGTGGAGAGTGTAGACAATGAGTAGTGTGGTTGTGAGTCTGTGGAGAGTGTAGTGTACACAATGAGTAGTGTGGTTGTCAGTCTGTGGAGAGTGTACACAATGAGTGGTTGTCAGTCTGTGGAGAGTGTAGTGTACACAATGAGTAGTGTGGTTGTCAGTCTGTGGAGAGTGTACACAATGAGTAGTGTGGTTGTCAGTCTGTGGAGAGTGTAGTGTACACAATGAGTAGTGTGGTTGTCAGTCTGTGGAGAGTGTAGACAATGAGTAGGGTGTTTGTCAGTCTGTGGAGAGTGTAGTGTACACAATGAGTAGTGTGGTTGTCAGTCTGTGGAGAGTGTAGACAATGAGTAGTGTGGTTGTGAGTCTGTGGAGAGTGTACACAATGAGTAGTGTGGTTGTCAGTCTGTGGAGAGTGTAGACAATGAGTAGTGTGGTTGTCAGTCTGTGGAGAGTGTACACAATGAGTAGTGTGGTTGTCAGTCTGTGGAGAGTAGACAATGAGTAGTGTGGTTGTCAGTCTGTGGAGAGTGTAGTGTACACAATGAGTAGTGTGGTTGTCAGTCTGTGGAGAGTGTACACAATGAGTAGTGTGGTTGTCAGTCTGTGGAGAGTGTAGTGTACACAATGAGTAGTGTGGTTGTCAGTCTGTGGAGAGTGTACACAATGAGTAGTGTGGTTGTCAGTCTGTGGAGAGTGTACACAATGAGTAGTGTGGTTGTCAGTCTGTGGAGAGTGTAGTGTACACAATGAGTAGTGTGGTTGTCAGTCTGTGGAGAGTGTACACAATGAGTAGTGTGGTTGTCAGTCTGTGGAGAGTGTACACAATGAGTAGTGTGGTTGTGAGTCTGTGGAGAGTGTAGACAATGAGTAGTGTGGTTGTCAGTCTGTGGAGAGTGTACACAATGAGTAGTGTGGTTGTGAGTCTGTGGAGAGTGTAGTGTACACAATGAGTAGTGTGGTTGTCAGTCTGTGGAGAGTGTACACAATGAGTAGTGTGGTTGTGAGTCTGTGGAGAGTGTAGACAATGAGTAGTGTGGTTGTCAGTCTGTGGAGAGTGTAGACAATGAGTAGTGTGGTTGTGAGTCTGTGGAGAGTGTAGTGTACACAATGAGTAGTGTGGTTGTCAGTCTGTGGAGAGTGTACACAATGAGTAGTGTGGTTGTGAGTCTGTGGAGAGTGTAGACAATGAGTAGTGTGGTTGTCAGTCTGTGGAGAGTGTACACAATGAGTAGTGTGGTTGTCAGTCTGTGGAGAGTGTAGTGTACACAATGAGTAGTGTGGTTGTCAGTCTGTGGAGAGTGTACACAATGAGTAGTGTGGTTGTCAGTCTGTGGAGAGTGTAGTGTACACAATGAGTAGTGTGGTTGTCAGTCTGTGGAGAGTCTACACAATGAGTAGTGTGGTTGTGAGTCTGTGGAGAGTGTAGTGTACACAATGAGTAGTGTGGTTGTCAGTCTGTGGAGAGTGTACACAATGAGTAGTGTGGTTGTCAGTCTGTGGAGAGTGTACACAATGAGTAGTGTGGTTGTCAGTCTGTGGAGAGTGTAGTGTACACAATGAGTAGTGTGGTTGTCAGTCTGTGGAGAGTGTACACAATGAGTAGTGTGGTTGTCAGTCTGTGGAGAGTGTACACAATGAGTAGTGTGGTTGTGAGTCTGTGGAGAGTGTAGACAATGAGTAGTGTGGTTGTCAGTCTGTGGAGAGTGTACACAATGAGTAGTGTGGTTGTGAGTCTGTGGAGAGTGTAGTGTACACAATGAGTAGTGTGGTTGTCAGTCTGTGGAGAGTGTACACAATGAGTAGTGTGGTTGTGAGTCTGTGGAGAGTGTAGACAATGTGTAGTGTGGTTGTCAGTCTGTGGAGAGTGTACACAATGAGTAGTGTGGTTGTGAGTCTGTGGAGATGTAGTGTACACAATGAGTAGTGTGGTTGTCAGTCTGTGGAGAGTGTACACAATGAGTAGTGTGGTTGTGAGTCTGTGGAGAGTGTAGTGTACACAATGAGTAGTGTGGTTGTCAGTCTGTGGAGAGTGTACACAATGAGTAGTGTGGTTGTGAGTCTGTGGAGAGTGTAGTGTACACAATGAGTAGTGTGGTTGTCAGTCTGTGGAGAGTGTAGTGTAGACAATGAGTAGTGTGGTTGTGAGTCTGTGGAGAGTGTAGTGTAGACAATGAGTAGTGTGGTTGTCAGTCTGTGGAGAGTGTAGTGTACACAATGAGTAGTGTGGTTGTCAGTCTGTGGAGAGTGTACACAATGAGTAGTGTGGTTGTGAGTCTGTGGAGAGTGTACACAATGAGTAGTGTGGTTGTCAGTCTGTGGAGAGTGTAGACAATGAGTAGTGTGGTTGTCAGTCTGTGGAGAGTGTACACAATGAGTAGTGTGGTTGTCAGTCTGTGGAGAGTGTAGACAATGAGTAGTGTGGTTGTCAGTCTGTGGAGAGTGTAGTGTACACAATGAGTAGTGTGGTTGTCAGTCTGTGGAGAGTGTAGACAATGAGTAGTGTGGTTGTGAGTCTGTGGAGAGTGTAGACAATGAGTAGTGTGGTTGTCAGTCTGTGGAGAGTGTAGTGTACACAATGAGTAGTGTGGTTGTCAGTCTGTGGAGAGTGTACACAATGAGTAGTGTGGTTGTCAGTCTGTGGAGAGTGTACACAATGAGTAGTGTGGTTGTCAGTCTGTGGAGAGTGTAGTGTACACAATGAGTAGTGTGGTTGTCAGTCTGTGGAGAGTGTACACAATGAGTATGTGTGGTTGTGAGTCTGTGGAGAGTGTAGACAATGAGTAGTGTGGTTGTGAGTCTGTGGAGAGTGTAGACAATGAGTAGTGTGGTTGTGAGTCTGTGGAGAGTGTAGACAATGAGTAGTGTGGTTGTGAGTCTGTGGGGAAGTACTGTTGGCTACAGATATGGGTGCAGACAGTTACGGCTATCTTGGGGGTGTAGACAGTTACGGCTATCTTGGGGGTGTAGACAGTTACGGCTATCTTAGGGGTGTAGACAGTTACGGCTATCTTGGGGGTGTAGACATTAACGGTATCTTGGGGGTGTAGACAGTTACGGCTATCTTAGGGGTGTAGACAGTTACGGCTATCTTGGGGGTGTAGACAGTTACGGCTATCTTGGTATGTTGATGCCAAGTGGGTAGAGGCTCCCCAGTATGGCGATGACACAGGATTCTTCTTCTTCTTATTATTATAATGAATACTTATATAGCGCCTATCATCGGCTAGAGACTAAGCTCTAAGCGCTTTACAATCCACACTCGTTTACACAACGGGCTGCCTACCTGGGTAGTGCCGACTGAAGAGCTGCCAGCTGGCGTTTCATTCAGTCGTTTCCCGTGTCATCCAGTCAATATCGTTCAATACCGATCACTCAATTTCCTTACTTCCTTCATTCTTTCCATTTCTCACGCAGAGTGCATGCTATGTGTAACGTGTCATCCATACCAACGGCCAAACTGGCCTTCTCTACTTAAAGTTGGTGATAGGATTTTACGTGTGTATGCAAGATGTTATGCGTGCGTTACACACGGAACCTCGGTTTATAGTCTCATTCGAAGGATTGTATAGGAAAGGGAGTCAGAACCAATGTTAACTCCGAGGGGAAAATCCCCCTGTACCGAAACAGCCCAAGATAATTAGTCCGGCGCTCTACCACTGAACTATTCCGGTCCCTATTCTTGCATGGTGCGCTCGAAGTTGTCGCTTCGTGACTGCCTAATCGCCAGGACTTGGACATGATGGATGTCGTGTTGGGGATGGTGTAAGTGCAGAGCGACTGGTTTGGGTTGGCCACGGCGGATATCAGTCAGGTGTTCAGGAATGCGCGCATCGAGTGTGCAGAATGTCTCACCTACATAGATCTTACCGCGCAGGGTAACAAAACAACAACAACAATAAACAAAACAAAAAAAAGAAAAAAAGAAGAAACTGCACACCGAAATGTTGCAGGTCTGATTGAATACACTTTAAAAAACTCGAACGAATATTTCAGGCCGTGTAGGATGGTGTCTGCATCACGGAGACAGAGTTTGCAGTCAGAGGCCGTGTAGGATGGTGTCTGCATCACGGAGACAGAGTTTGCAGTCAGAGGCCGTGTAGGGTGGTGTCTGCATCACGGAGACAGAGTTTGCAGTCAGAGGCCGTGTAGGGTGGTGTCAGCATCACGGAGACAGAGTTTGCAGTCAGAGGCCGTGTAGGATGGTGTCTGCATCACGGAGACAGAGTTTGCAGTCAGAGGCCGTGTAGGATGGTGTCTGCATCACGGAGACAGAGTTTGCAGTCAGAGGCCGTGTAGGATGGTGTCTGCATCACGGAGACAGAGTTTGCAGTCAGAGGCCGTGTAGGATGGTGTCTGGCTCACGGAGACAGAGTTTGCAGTCAGAGGCCGTGTAGGATGGTGTCTGGCTCACGGAGACAGAGTTTGCAGTCAGAGGCCGTGTAGGGTGGTGTCTGCATCACGGAGACAGAGTTTGCAGTCAGAGGCCGTGTAGGATGGTTGGCTCACGGAGACAGAGTTTGCAGTCAGAGGCCGTGTAGGATGGTGTCTGGCTCACGGAGACAGAGTTTGCAGTCAGAGGCCGTGTAGGGTGGTGTCTGCATCACGGAGACAGAGTTTGCAGTCAGAGGCCGTGTAGGGTGGTGTCAGCATCACGGAGACAGAGTTTGCAGTCAGAGGCCGTGTAGGGTGGTGTCAGCATCACGGAGACAGAGTTTGCAGTCAGAGGCCGTGTAGGATGGTGTCAGTATCACGGAGACAGAGTTTGCAGTCAGAGGCCGTGTAGGATGGTGTCTGGCTCACGGAGACAGAGTTTGCAGTCAGAGGCCGTGTAGGATGGTGTCTGGCTCACGGAGACAGAGTTTGCAGTTAGATCTAGTTGCAAAGTGAGGCCACTGTAGGCGGAAATCTTAACACATTTTGAATGTAATTAATAACACACCATTGAATGATTCATCACCTATCTTGCGCTGAAGTGGATGAAGATAAGTGATTGCTCGTTCATTTTCGTTGTCCTGAATGTTTGTATCTTGCCTGAGGAAACCTAAGAGGTCGAAACGCGTCGTGTTGTGTCTTGTGATTCGTTTGTCTACGTTTTTTTTTTTTATAGATAAGATAAGATAAAATAA
>CM031616.1:5170062-5172562 GCA_018398815.1 Conus ventricosus
GCAGCAGTCCTAGGACTGTTCGGCGGGGTGTTTTGTGCACTGCAGATAACGGCCACTAGAAAGCTTGATTGTTCTTGACTAACTCACCCAAAGTATTAGTGTATCATATCACCATTATGTATTACTGGAATTATTTTCATCGTTATTGTAATGAGTGTGATTTTTAAACGCTATTCACATCTTCCTCCTCCTCTTTATCCTCCTCGTCATTATTGTTATTATTATATTATTATTATTATTATTATTACTATTATTATTATGATTATCATTACTACTACTACTACTACTACTACTACTACTACTACTACTACTACTACTACTACTACTACTACTAAACAATAAATATGTTCTGTGCAACTATTTCACACACACACACACACACACACACACAACACACCACACACACACACACACACACACACACACACACACACACACCACGCACGCACGCACGCACGCACGCACGCACGCACGCACGCACGCACGCACACACGCACACACACACACACACACACACACACAGCGGATGCGGTGATCATTCGTCTGTTTGTTGAACATGGATGAAGAAAGGTGTCAAAATTCCCTTGTTGGGACATACGAGAATCTTTTATAGATGCTTTACACATTTTGATAGACGCGCTTTCCTTATGATTTACTTCACTCAGGCTTAGATGATGTTTATCAGGCAAGAAACGCCGATGATGCTGTTAAATTGTGGATTGATACGTTTAATTCATTGTATAATTGGCATGGTCCTTTTGTTAGAAAAGAGGGAAATAGTATGAAACCATCTTGGTCGACAAAGGAAATAGACAATGAATGATATAAAAGAGACCATTTATTCAAGTCGAAGGACAAAGAACAATTCCGAAAACAAAGAAATGAAGTAAATTCCATGTGCCGGAAAGCAAAGAAAAAATATCTTCAAGATATATCTTCTTCGCAGAATTCAAAAGTGATTTCGAAAGCTATAACTCTTTTAAATGATTCAAAATGGAGTGACTGACGGCGGAGAACGAAGCAAAATTTAGAAAGAGAGAGTGTTAGTTACCGCCAAGGACATTGACAAACAAAGCACACGACAAGACACGATGCATTTCAACCTCTTGGGTCTTCTACAGGCAAAACAAAATAAAATCACATTTAACATTTAGGACAGTACAAACAAAGAAGGAAAAATGACTCATCTGTTGTTGTCCATGTGCTTCGTTCTTTGTTTGTACTGTCCTAAATGTTAAATGTGATTTACTTTGTTTTGCCTGAAGAAGACCCAAGAGGTTGAAATGCATCGCGTCTTGTCATGTGCTTTGTTTGTCAATGTCATTGGCGGTAACTAACACCCTCTCTTTAAATGATGGTAAATTGAACACTTCTCAAAATCCAGTAAAAGAAATATCACCAGAAGATTTAAACATTCATTTTGCGAATGTTGCAAATGACACAATCATGAATTATAAAACTAATGAAAACGGTTTACGATGTTACAACAATAATGAGGTTCACAAATATCCCTTCAGCTTTCACCATATTGTCATTTTCAATAAATGAAGAATTTAATGGGTCGTTGAATATGAGCCAGTTATGATACAGAGACTTAGACGGAATCGTTGGAAATATACTAAGAAACTCTTCAACTGTTATCGCTTATGCATATAATCTGTGCACTGGAAAAACAAATTCCCATAAGATTTTTTAAGCCAATGTCATACTTTTGTTAAAAAAAATTATATCCTGGCAATCTAATTAATTATAGACCTATTTCAGTTCTTTCCCTCTTGTCAAAACCACTTGAAAGACACGCTCAAACACATTTCTATTCTCATCTGAAGTGTAATGATCTAGTTCAAGAAAATCAATCAGGTTTTCGACAAAATCATTAATACCATACATCAATTACACAGTTTATAGATAAATGTGTTATCAATAGAACAACAATAAGTTTACTGGAGTTATTTTTTGTTGACTTTGCTGTAAGCTTTCGACGTTATCAGCCATTCGAATCTTACTAAAAAATAAAGAGGCTTACACACAACACACTATCACGTAAGACTACAGAGTTTATTAGATCTAGTCTGTTTATTAGATCTAGTCTTACTGATCGCCAACTACAGAGTTTATTAGATCTAGTCTTACTGATCGCCAACTACAGAGTTTATTAGATCTAGTCTTACTGATCGCCAACTACAGAGTTTATTAGATCTAGTCTTACTGATCGCCAACTACAGAGTTTATAGATCTAGTCTTACTGATCTAGTCTTACTGATCTAGTCTTACTGATCGCCAACTACAGAGTTTATTAGATCTAGTCTTACTGATCGCCAACAAGTCTTACTGATCGCCAACAAGTGTTTATTAGACCTAGTCTTACTGATCGCCAACTACAGAGTTTATTAGATCTAGTCTTACTGATCGCCAACAAGTATTTATTAGATCTAGTCTTACTGATCGCCAACAAGTATTTATTAGATCTAGTCTTACTGATCGCCAACAAGTAGTTTAT
>CM031616.1:5185062-5195062 GCA_018398815.1 Conus ventricosus
AAGAAGAAGAAAGGAAGAAGAAGAAGCAGGAGGAGTAGGAGGAGGAGGAGGAGGAGGAGTGTCACACTGAGCACAAATGCATGCACGCACTCAGCTCAGCATTTACTCCGTGCACTCGCAGTTGCTCCAAACAACCGGAAGGCGAACTACAATATCTCTTCTTCTCCACCTCCTCTCCGGGGAATAATTTACTAAACGATAATCAACTTTACCAGCATATGCAACAGGTTTGTTTCCAAGAATTATCTTCCGTTCCTCATCTCCAGTGGAGGTACAAACATTCCACAGATCCACTAGCTGGGACCAAATTTCCATCTCATTATACATAGCAATTTACAAGTACATCTTTTACCGGTTTCTCCTCCTCAATGGAGAAACAATTTATACACTTTCCTAAGAAGAATCAAAGATGGCTTAAAATACAGGAACAATATCTGAGTTCCGACCCAGGGGGACAATCAAAAATCATAGTGGGTCAACATGACAGACGCTTTCAAAGTTCTCTCACGACCGCCGCAGTCGTTGTCCTCGTCTACTAGATTCTCCAACTCTGGAGTCAGTTAGGTGCTGCCTCAGCTACCCAGAAGTGTTCCCTTGTCTTCAATGCTAGTGCTGCCAAATACTTGTTGTGCGACTGCCACAGTCGCCTATTCCATTACTGGTGCTGCCACAGCACCGGGTAGGGCTGAAACACGAATGAAGTCCGTATAAGTAATCTATTTCAAAATCTGAATAATGATCACTTCTTTTCTCTTTTTTTCCTTTTCTTAACTCTCTCTCTTTTCTCTCCCCATCTGTCTATACCTCACCTGGAAATGGTAGAATACAGGTGAATCTCGTTCTGCAGTTCTAAACAACCTGTCTGGTCAGTGTCCCCAAGCCATCTCCTTCCTATACCTTAATTTCCCTTCCTGCGCTCTTCCTGATTACATATTCAGTGAGTACTCATCTAACTCTACGCATTACCAGCCCTTGGTTACTTGACCAATGGAGAACGTCCGTCCATTTTCCTGAGTTATTCAACCACTAATCACCCTACGTCTATTTTACTGAGCGATTTTCATGGCCACCAGCGACACCGATCACACTGGTCAGGCCACGTAAATTATCCTTTCTTTTACCTTTCCTTTTCCCTACCTAGGGAAATGCTTTATATCAAATAAGAGCGTACGCGACGGAACGTCACATGTCGCCATGTGAGGCTACGTCACATGACAAGGAAAAGGAGGAGAAGGAGACCAAGAAGAAGAACACGAAGAAGAAGAAGAAGAAGAAGAAGAAGAAGAAGAAGAGAAGAAGAAGAAGAAGAAGAAGAAGAAGAAGAAGAAAAGAGACCCATGTCTGAAGAGTAGTTGTGCTGCCGGTAAGTCCATGTTCTTTATAGCCCAGCCGACCACTTCGGCCACATGACTGCTACAAACTCCCAGTCTGTGGTCGGCCGTGGTCCATGCTACGTACATAGAAATATATGTACATACATACTTACATCCGTAAATACATTCATACATACCTACATACATCCGTAGATCCATCCATCCATTCATCAATCCATCCATCTACCATCCACACATGCATGCATGCCCTCCACCATCCATCCATCCATCCATCCATCCATCCATCCATCCATCCATCCATCCATCCATCCATCCACATATACGTGTACATACAGACATACTTACATACAAATACATACATACATACATACATACATACATACATACATACATACATACATACATACAATGCATACATGCGTGCATACATACATACATACATACATACATACATACATACATACATCATACATACATGCATGCATGCAGCATACATACATGCATACATACATACATACATACATACATCATACATACATACATACATGCATACATACATGCACATACACACATTTATGAGTACAGACTATATACCGACAGCCCTATGTACTTACCTATCTATCTTCATGCCCACCTCCCTGCTTCCATACATTCATTCGTATGTATATAATCCACATACACACATACATACATACATACATACATACATAAATGCATAAATGCATGCATACATATATAAATACACACATACATACATACGTACATATATAAATGTATACATACATACGTGCATGCATGCTTGGATACATACATACGTACATATAAATGATAAATGTATCACATACATACATAAAACATACATAAAATGCCACAACAAACATACATACAAAACACACACACACACACACACACACACAACACATACACACCACACGCACACACACCCCACCCCACACACACACACACACACACCCACCACACACACACACACACACACACATGACTACACACACACACACACACACACACACACACACACACACACACAACACACACACAAAACACACACACCAACAACACACACACACACACACCTTAATTCTATTACCAAACTGTTTCTTTTCAGCTGTTATGTATCCTGCCACGATACACAAATGTGTGTGTGTGTGTGTGTGTGTGTGTGTGTGTGTGTGTGTGTGTGTGTGTGTGTGTGTGTGTGTGTGTGTGTGTGTGTGTTGTGTGTGTTGTGTGTGTGCGGGCGTGTTGCGTGCGTGCGTGCGGCAGCGCGGCGTGCGTGCGTGCGTGGTGCTGTGCGTGGTGGTGTGTGGTGTGTGGTGCGTTGCGTGTGTGCGTGTGTGTGGTGTTGTGTGTGTGTGTGTGTGTCCGTTCACAAGATCATTCGAAAACCATTCGTTAGATATTCATTCAATGTCACTGTTAATTATTTCGAATCTTTTTAGGATTGCTACCCCGTCAAATTTTCTAGGATGTGATCCTTTGATAGCGTTACAAACAAAACAGTACGAATGGTGAAACACTTCCGTTCGAAGATAACTAATTTTTTTGCTGTGGCTCAAGACGTCACAACTCATATACTGGTAGATCTAATTTTAATCTTGGTCAAGTTTTGTTTTGTTGTCTTTGGAAGCAGACCTCAGAGTGTTGTACCTTCAATCCAGACTTTCTGTCGTCAATTAGAGAGAGAGAGAGAGAGAAGAGAGAGAGAGAGAAGAGAGAGAAGAGAGAGAGAGAGAGAGAGAGAGAGAGAGAGAGAGATGACATAAAAACACCCAGATAACCAAATCCCCAACCCCTCGCTTCCTAAAGTATTTCTCCAATCATTTTCCAGTATATCATACGTCAGTGATGAGTCACCCGACAGGAAGTGACGCCTTTCTTCCCTCCAGTATGTATGCATAACCCGTTCCGGACTCGACAGCTTAAGTCTCGCGGTCTTTTCCCGCTGACGTGAACTAATGAGAAGTTGGTGAATTAACCTTTCTCTCATGGAAAACGTATGACTGTCGCCCAAGCCCAATGTTTATATTCATGACAGCTTTCAGACTGTTGTTTCCACTCTTTGCTGTGTCCTTTGTCTTGTTGATAGTTTGTCTTTCAGAATTATTTATTTTTATGTGTATTGTGGGGGACTAAGGTGGAAGTGGGGAAAGAAATGGGCACTCTGGGGATGATGGGTAAAACGGTATTTGTGAGTAGAACGTACATGAAAGGTGGTTAAGTATAAGATTGGTTCATCTTGAAGCCTTGGCTCGAGTCGAAAGATTAAAGATTAGGACGCGGAATGGGCCAAAGTACAAATAAGCACGCAGAACGGTGTAATGTTTATTTTATACGCAATGCAAGATAACCAAGTGAAATTTTCGACAAATATGCCCTCTTCTGATGTCAAAAACAGCAGATCTAAAAATGTGGATAACCATATGGAGAGGTTAGTTTATGCATTTTTATGTCTGGTATTAGTAACGTCTGCAAAAGACATGTTTGTCGAAAATTCATCACTTTGTTTTATTGTGTATCAAATAAGCGTTGCTTTACTGTGTTTTGTATGTTATTAAAAGACTCGTTTGTGTTCAAGTAACGCCCCAGTCTGTGTCAGTCTTAGAACACAGATCGATTTGAACGTCAAGTTGTGTGGGAAGGAAGGAAAGATGGGAAAGTGGCGTTTAAGAGCTCCAAAATAACATAATAGGGTCTACATCTCAAAAGAATTGTAGTAGCTATTTTTTGTATAGTTGTTTTTTTCTGTGTAGTCTGAAAGAACATCAAACATGGATTCCTGGCAAAGGACTACATTTTTTTCAAAGTGTTGATGGTGATAATAGAATTAATCATGGTAATGAAGAATTAGACTAAAAAAAGAAACAGACAGAAAAAAAACAGAACGTATTCAACTCTCTCTCTCTCTCTCTCTCTCTCTCTCTCTCTCTCTCTCTCTCTCTCTCTCTCTCTCTCTCTCTGTGTGTGTCTCTCTCTGTCACACCACCACACCACACACACACCACACACACACACACACAACACACACACACACACACACACACACACACCACACACAGATGAAAAATCACGATCAGATAACCAGATCCAGGCAAAAAAATGGCTTCACGAAGGGTTTTATCCAATTATCATCTGCTATATCATACATCAGGAATGAGTCACCAGAAAGGAACCAACGCCTTTCTTCCCATCATGCATACATAACCCGTTGCCGCCTCGACAGTTTCAGTCTCGCGGTCTTTTCCCGCTGCCGTGGAATAATGAGAAGTGGGGAAAATTGGTTTTTGTATTGAGGAAAACGTATGACTGTCTGACAACCTTCCCATTTGTTTCAATGACAGTTGTTTCCCCTGCAACTGCCGACCGCTTCATAGTTCGTCATCCTCTGGAGGAGAAAGGCGAAGGGAACTAGGAAATAGGTTAGAATGGTCGAGATGGGAGGGGTGGGGTACAATTGGCAGAGGGGGGTGAGCGATAGGACTTGGTTGGTTTGTTGTTCATTCTGGAAAAGTATTGACGGCATACATTTGACTTAGTCCTCTTCGTTCCGATCGGAACACAGGGCCCACACTGCAGACCTCCATCTCGCTCTGTCTTGGGCTGTTCTCTTGGCTTCACCCCAGGTCATGTTGGTGAACTTGAGTTCTGCCTGTAGAGTTCTTCTCCAGGTGGTGACTAGTCGTCCCCTTTTCCGCTTCCCCTGTGGGTTCCAGTCCCAGGCGTGGCGTGGGATGTGGGCCTGTCCTCTCCGCAGGGTGTGTCCAACCCAACCCCACTTCCTCATCTGGATACTCTTGGTGATTGGGTCTTGCTTCGTCCGGCGCATGAGTTCTTCGTTGGAGATTCGCTCCGGCCATCTGATGCGCAGGACAGCAAACATGCGGCGTAGAATTACGGGGTTATGGATCCAAGTCGTTCATTTAACTCGAAACGTCGCCGTTCAGTTTGATGACTTTCAGTTTAGCCCCCCAGTTGGGACATACGGAATTGAAATTACTGATCCAAAATTCTCAGCAGAGGCCGCGTACCGTAAAGGGCTAAGATAATACACAAGCTTATATAGATCTTAAGGTACGTATGGATAATCTTATTCATGCTTATGTACACATTTGTCCACGAAATAAATGAAATTTGTCAGGCGATGGAGGAGCGATACTGGCAGAAAAAAAACCTGACAATGTCTTATTCTGGTACAATAAATATTTTCAATCTCAGCATCGCGTCCTTGCTGCTCGATTATTTCTTATCATAATTAACAAAATATATGGCATAAGTATTTAAATGTAACATGAATCTCTTCAGAATAACTGTAAAAACAAAAAAGAAAAAAAAAGAAAAAAAATCTATTGCATAAATATGTATATGTAATGTGAGTTTCTTCAGAATAACTATGCACAAAAAAAGAAAGAAAGAAAAGAAAGAAACAGGGAAAAAAAAAACCAGTTTGTGGGTGTTGAATACTGTCTTTGGTCTGCAATCTACAGTGTTTTTGCTTCTTTGTTATATTTGTTTTGTCCTTTGAGAAGCAGTGTCGGGGTTCTTGGCTCCTTGGTTTGCTCGTCTATCTGCGATATGACGCAAAATCCACTGAACCTATCAAATTCAAATTTCCTGACCAATACTGCAGGTGTTTGCCTATCTCTTGGATGTGGTTGACGCCGGGATATAATCGAAGATATAATCACAAGAACACAGGGGAAAATAAAATGTTTCACATAATAATGAGAATTCAGATGACCTTCATTAAAAAAAAAGCCATGAATAACTAAAAATAATGAGGCTCTCACTATTTCAACATTCAGATTTGATTATATGTTGTGGATTAAGCATAATCCTGCTGTGATCCTTGATCTTTATTGGCCATGCTGGCATCGTTATCATGACAACACGTAGCACGAGGGACCTAAACCTGTTCATAAATGACTCGAATCTCATAAGCTCTCTTGCCCGAGACTTTATTGCTGAACACACACACACACACACACACACACACACACACACACACACACCACACACGCACACGCACACACACACACGCACACACACACACCACACACACACACAAGCGCGCTCGCCACACACACACACACACACACACACCACACACACACACACACACACACACACACACACACACACACACACCACACACACACACACACACACACTACTGGAAGGGCACTTGCGAGAGAGCAGACACAGGTATGGTTGAACAAGTCTTCGATCTGCCCTTTTTGGTCATTTCATTAGTGAAAAAAAAAAGAAGTCAACCAGGTGAAGCATTTGTTGAGAGGGACTGAAAGAGTCTACTTTGGGGGAATAGAACATGCAAAAAGATGAAATATCAGCGTTTTTCTCTCCAAACTGTTTTAATATTCCATGAAACTATAGCAGCTATCTATTTATAATAGATATTAGACAGGGTTTCGGTTCAATGGGAAGCTAGTAACAATTCATTACTAATGCGGACAGAGCCTAACAAGTCCACTTGTCACCAGGGGAAGTAATCTTTGGTACACACTGACGTGCTTCACTCCCTGTGTTCTCATTCATCATGCTGAACGATCCGGAGTCTGCCGTTGACTTCGGATCCGTTGTGGGCACCTGCCCCCTCCCTCTTTTTAGTTTTTTTTTTTTTTTTTGCTGTCTTATTTTCTCAGCTGTTCTGGCTGCTTGTTCACGGTCACACTCTGGTTTGTATTGTCGCTACCCCGGCATCATTACCCCACAGGTAGAGTCAGTGTCAAGCTGCTATAAGGCAACCCACCAGAAGAGACACTGCACTGCCGCCGAGTCATTTCAGTGGTGTTCAGTGGTTGTCTGTTCAGAGCCAACATACGCTGAAACCCCTCTGATTAGTCCTCTACTGACGACAGTGAATTGCTTGGTCGCGTAGCCAGCGTGGTTTTGGAGGTGGCGACAGTCCCCTATGAACTAATTGTTAGCGGTGACCTCCACACGAGCTCACGAAGGTCAGAGACGTGGAGAGGAAACCTAACCAGAGGTCAGCAAGAGAGCAGGGCATGAAGGGCATGAAGGGCATGAAGGGCATGAAGGCATGAAGGCATGAGAGCAGGCATGAAGGGCATGAAGGGCATGAGAGCAGGGCATGAAGGGCATGAGAGCAGGGCATGAAGGGCATGAGAGCAGGGCATGAAGGCATGAGAGCAGGGCATGAAGGGCATGGAGGGCATGAGAGCAGGGCATGAAGGGCATGAGAGCAGGGCATGAAGGGCATGAGAGCAGGCATGAAGGGCATGGAGGGCATGAAGGGCATGAAGGGCATGAAGGGCATGAAGGGCATGAAGGCATAGAGCAGGGCATGAAGGGCATGAGAGCAGGGCATGAAGGGCATGAAGGCATGGAGGGCATGAGAGCAGGGCATGAAGGGCATGAGAGCAGGGCATGAAGGGCATGAGAGCAGGGCATGAAGGCATGAGAGCAGGGCATGAAGGGCATGAGAGCAGGCATGAAGGGCATGGAGGCATGAGCAGGGCATGAAGGGCATGGAGGGCATGAGAGCAGGGCATGAAGGGCATGAGGGCATGAGAGCAGGGCATGAAGGGCATGAAGGGCATGAGAGCAGGGCATGAAGGGCATGGAGGGCATGAGAGCAGGCATGAAGGGCATGGAGTGCATGAGAGCAGGGCATGAAGGCATGAAGGGCATGGAGGGCATGAGAGCAGGCATGAAGGGCATGAAGGGCATGAGAGCAGGGCATGAAGGGCATCGAGGGCATGAAGCAGGGCATGAAGGCATGAAGGCATGGAGGGCATGAGAGCAGGGCATGAAGGGCATGAAGGGCATGGAGGGCATGAGAGCAGGCATGAAGGGCATGAAGGCATGAAGGGCATGGAGGGCATGAGAGCAGGGCATGAAGGGCATGAAGGGCATGAGAGCAGGGCATGGAGGGCATGAAGGGCATGAGAGCAGGCATGAAGGGCATGAAGGGCATGGAGGGCATGAGAGCAGGGCATGAAGGGCATGAGAGCAGGGCATGAAGGGCATGAGAGCAGGGCATGAAGGGCATGAGAGCAGAAGAGCAGGGTATGTTGGGCATGAGAAAAGGGCATGAAGGGCATGAGAGTAGGGCATGAAGGGCATGAGAAAAGGACATGAAGGGCATGAGAATAGGGCATGAAGGGCATGAAAGTAGGGCATGGAGGGTATGAGAGCAGGGCATGAAGGGCATGAGAAAAGGGCATGAAGGGCATGAGAATAGGGCATGAAGGGCATGAGAGCAGGGCATGAAGGGCATGAGAGCAGGGCACGAAGGGCATGAGAGCAGGGCACGAAGGGCTTGAGAGCAGGGCATGAAGGGCATGAGAAAAGGGCATGAAGGCATGAGAAAAGGGCATGAAGGGCATGAGAGCAGGGCATGAAGGGCATGAGAGCAGGGCATGGAGGGCATGAGAGCAGGGCATGAAGGGCATGAGAGCAGGGCATGAAGGGTTACGGGATCTGAGATTTTTTTTATGCCGATCAATGAGGGCAAAAATGGGGTTCACATAACGTTCAGAGTTTCATTTCTTTCCAAGACTTGTGGTAGGGCACTACTCTAACGCTTAATTACATGGCATCTCCCGGTGTCAACCAAATCTGAGACATACAAACACTTGCCGTGTTGGTCAGGAAATTTGGTTAAGATAGGTTTAGTGGTTTTTGCGTCAGTCTGCAAATGGGCAAACAAGCCAAGCAGAAAAAAATCAACCTGTTGCTTGCAAATAGAAAAAAATGTTGTTAACATCCACAGTGTTTTTCACTCTGTCTTTGTTTCTTTTCCTGGAGTTTGTATGAATTCATGTACCATGGAAAACAGGCGTATAAAATGTTGGTACCACAAAACCCTTCGTAGCTATTGCTGTTGGTGTTGTTTCTGAAGTGTCTGCAAGTATCGCACAACCGGTTAACAGCCTTCATCAATATCATGAAAAAACCCTGTTAATACAGAGTTAATGAGACTATCCATACGCACCAAAAAAACAACAACAGACAAACAAACACAAAACAACACAAAATACACCCCAAACACAAACACAAGGAAACAAAACAAAACTTAAGATTACCAACCCCCAAAACAAACAACAAGCAAACACAAACAAAACAAAACAAAACTAAAGATTACCAACACCCCCGCCCCCCCTCCAAAAACAAACGAACAAACAAACAAACCCAAACAAAACAAAACTCAGTATGTGCTTCTGTATTTCCTCAAACCTTCACGGTACATGGCATCAGCAGAGAAGTTTGGATCAGCTCTTCCTGTCCCTTATGTTCCCTCTTTGGGACTAAACCGATAATCATCAGACTGACCAGAAACGTGTTGCCTGTATGAACGACAAGGACCCTTGTCCCCCACCCCATAATTCTACCTTGATTCATCCCTTGAGGTCAACTTTCAATAGTATTAGTTTTCAGAACAAAAAAACCCCAACCAATAACGCAATATCGCTCAGCCTTCTCTGCCAATTGCACCCCTCCCCACCCACACCATCTCACCGACCCCCCCCCCCCCCCCCGACCCCCCCCCCCCCCCACGCCCTGCACACCCGCTGACCTTCCACCCCCCTCCTCCTCTAGAAGATGACAGACTCAAAGGCGGTCGGCAGTAGCAGGATGAAAACAACTGTCATTGAAAAAAAAACGGG
>CM031616.1:5212562-5217562 GCA_018398815.1 Conus ventricosus
TCTGAGTGCCAGTTCTGTTTAAAAGAACAAATAAGCCTGTCTTTAAATTCCGCAATAAACTGATGCTCATTCCCTACTTCCTGGGCCATCCACACTATTCCAAAACCTGTTCTGAAAGGACTTTCTTTACTTTATGAGCCCAGTTTTCTTTACCTTTTTCCATTTCTAAAAGCATCATATCATAGGCTTGCCTGCTAAAACGGGACTGGGTAGCTTCAAGATTTTCAACCAGTACTTAATACATTTCACACATGTACTTATGTACAAAGGTATCTGCCCATCTCTCCATATAAAACGGTGTTGGATGAATGAATAGGTACTTGAAGGAAACGCTTCATAGCATACGTATGTACTTTTTCCATCATCGAATTTTCATGCAAGCCCCAAATTTCAGCTGCATATGTAAGAAGAGGTTTTATCTGTGTATCAAACATTTTCCAAAATATATTACAGTCTGTACAATTTAGTTTTCTCAGGGATTTCAGAATTTCAATAGTACCTTTTTTCCCTTTTCTAGAGATTCTTCCCATGCGTAGCGGAAAGTTAATTTTGTTGAAAATATCATTCCAAGATATTATATGAATTAACTACTTGAAGGTCTGCATTTCCATAAGACCATTTTTCACACACTGATAGGTGGCCACCCATTCTAAAGACCACTATCTTTGTCTTATCTAAGTTAACTGATAAACCTAAGCGATCTGCTTCTTCTTTCAATACATTTAGTTGGCTTTGCAAACCTACAACTGTTCCGGACAGAAGAACAAAATCATCAGCATACAGTAATAAAACTAATTCAACTGCTCCAGGTATTATCTGGATACCATGTCTGCCTTTGCGGGACAATTCCACAGCCAATTCGTTTATGAAAAAAGAAAACAATTGTGGACTCAACAAGCATCCTTGTTTTACTCCATTTGGACAATCAAAATAATCTGAATACTCACTCTTCACACGCACACATGCCAGCACTGTGTTGTAGACCCCTCTAATGGCCATGTACAATTTACTATTAACACCACTTTTACGGAGTACATTCCACAGAGTATTTCGATTTACCGAGTCAAAGGCCTTCTTGAAATCTACAAATGCAATGTAGAGCTTCGACTTGCAGAATAGATGTTTTGGAATAAAAAATATAGTGTAAATATATGGTCTATGGTGCTGTAACTGGTTCTAAAACCTGCTTGTTCTTCCATATTTTTTCTTCAGTTTCAGCCCATTCAGTTAATCTTGTATTTAGTATGTGAGTGTAGATTTTACTTAAAATGCTGGTAAGTGATACTCCACGATAGTTGTCGGGATTGTTCACGTCTCCTTTTTTATGAATTGGTACAATAATTGATTTAGCCCACTCTAATGGAAAGATGCCATTATCAAAAAGTTGGGCAAATAAATGAACAAGGAAATCGATTACAGTTGTGTTTGCATTCTTCAACATTTCTGCTACAATTCTATCTGGTCCTGCACTCTTTCCTAATTTTAAATGTTTAATACCAGCAACGACTTCTTCACTGGAAATAGGCTGATTAAATAATGGCTCAGTTTCATTCTCTTCTACCACACTGGTCTCTTCTTCCATACTTTTATTATCAAAACTATGAAAAACGCCCCAAAAATGGTCATGCCACTGTTGAACTGAGATTTCGTTATACACAAAACTCTTTTTATTTACAGATCTTATCACTGACCAGAACATTTTAGAATCACTGACTGAATTTTTTAGTTTCTTTAACCTACTTTCTTTAAACTCCAGTTCCTTCGTTTTCCTTAGTGTAACATACTCTTTACGTGATACAGCGTATTCTCCTCTTTTCTTACTTTTATCCTTGGCTGTTTTGCACCTCTGAAATCTTTTTAATAACCTTTTAACTTCCTGTTTCTTTCGTTCGCACTCATTATCAAACCAGTCATTGTATGTTCTGCTGCCTCTACGAATAACTCGAACCATACAAGCTGCGGCTCCGCACAAGGCACTGACAAATTTATCTAGACTCTCATTCACATTAATTTGCAATAACTGACGCGCTTTCTGCATGCTGTCTAGAAATTCATCACATTCAAGTTCATTTCTGCGCTTTTTCGGGATTCCCCAAAAGCAGCCCAGTGAAACGTTTGACACATGTACCAAAGCAGTAGTCGATGTTCTAAACAATACAGGCGCTGGACAGTAGATGACATTGAACGAGCACACCGGACAGGCTACGCACATGAAGGTCAAACTAGACCAATGATTGTCAAATTTAGAAGGTGGAAAGACAAAATGTCCTTAATTGCGAACAGAGACACTGGGCAGCAACTTCTAGACAAAGGAGTTCGAGTGGCAAACGACCTTACCAGAGCACAGGCCCAGATCGTTGCAGAAGCTAGGAGGGAAGGGAAGAGAGCCTTCTTCAAAAAAGGTCGGTTGGTTATTAGCCCCCAACTCCCAGAACCCCGGTCATATGCTCAGGTGGTGGGAAGAGAGGATGCATGCAGTGCTCTCACAAGTCCAACGAGTAGTCATGGAATGGCACGTGTGCAAAGCACCACAAATATGAATCAGCAGGGTGTGTCTGTTTCAAACAAGCAGCAGATCGAGTCCCGTCTAAACAAGACCTCGATGCAGAACGAGCAGGGCGGTGTGAGCGGGTGTTCATCCCCCTCTTCACGTCACGGTACCCGGCCCATCCAGGATCAACAACAGCATGACGGTGGTACCAGCGGTGGACACGCCCCTCGCAGTGGAACAGGGGGAGAGCGACACGAATCAGCCAGGGCCAACCGGGGTTCTCCGTATCCTGTCATTGATGAGCATCGGGATAGCGACGCACGTACACCACGCGGTCGAAACGTGCCAGGCAGACAGGCAGGCATGCACACGCCTGTAGGAAAGAAATCAAGCAGGTTCACAGGTTCGGGTCGAGGCAAAGGGACATGCGGTGGTGTGAACGACAGGAATCTGCGTTCAAGCGCATCAAAAAATAAATAGGACAGGTCCGACCATCCAACTCAGTGGACGTTTCTTAATTACAATGTCGAGAACTTATATAGTAAGTTACAGGATGCTTTTTTCATGAATTATGTTAATGCATTTGATTTTGTTTCTCTCACTGAAACCTTCCTCGACTTGTCATTTGACTATAGCAGTATATTCACTGATTATCTGAAGTTTCCTGTACCAGCCAAAAAACTATCAGTTCATGGAAGGAAGTCAGGAGGTGTGTTGCTGTTAATAAGGAAGAGTTTTCATAACAAGATTAAAGAAACTAAGCTTAGTTGTGACAATGCTATTGCAGTAAAACTAGATAAAAGTATATTTAACACTGATAAAGATGTAGTCTTGGTTGCTTGCTATGTGGTCCCAGAAGGAGGCCCGATATACAACGATAAATTGATCAAAGATGGTGTTCTAATAATGGAAGATGCCTTACTTCAAAAGTTTGAAAAAGAAATGGATACACTTTATTTTATGGTTATGGGAGATTTGAATGCCAGAACAGGTTGCAAACAAGCTGAAAATGAAATTATGACAAACTATGTGAGCTGTATGGAGAATGTTAATGTGGATGACGACAATTGCATACGTTGCTCTAAAGACACAGTTATCAACAATTTTGGCAAAACATTGTTGGATTTCTGTATCATGTTCGACTTGAGCATTTTAAATGGTTTTTGTGATGGTGATAGTGAGGGCGAGTATACTTTTGTGTCACCAAACGGATGTAGTGTGATCGATTACGTACTGGTTCACAATGGCTTGTTGTCAAACTTTGATTTACACATTGGTGATTGCATTTATTCATGGCACTTACCAACTGAAGCTATATGGAGAAGTAATTGTTGTAAATTAGAGAAGAGGTATTTCCCAGAACAATGTGAAGAAAAAAAATGTCTGGGCTGATGAATATGCTGGTATATTCAGAAAATGAGAGAGAGAGAGAGAGAGAGAGAGAGAGAGAGAGAGAGAGAGAGAGGAGAGAGAGAGAGAGAGAGAGAGAGAGAGAAAGAGACCCTGGGGGTTCCAGTCACAAATGTTTCCACAAATTCGTGTTGGTATTTATTGAAAAGTGAACATGGGTTCCATATTTCCAAACTGGCATATACGTCTTTCAAACAATGGTCACCTTGTTTTCTGTGGTTACTTGCATTTTGAGTTACAGATACCAATCTTCAAAATTTAATCTGGTCGATTTTTTCACACAAAGAAAGTGCGTTAGATATGAAAAAATAAGACAGAACTAAAAAACGACATCAGGTCAGGACTTCGGATGAAATCATGACTAGAGATTGCTTGAGTGAAATCAGTTCCTGTGTGCAGTTTGGGATCCATCTTGTTTTTGACCATGGGATAGATGTGATATTTCAAAGACTAGAAATGAAGATAAAGGACGTTCCTCACTGATCCAGATGTATGAAGACAAGACAACGGTTTTAAGGTTTGTGCCTATGAGTCCCACAAGCTGTTCACTTTTGAAAATGATAGCAGATGAAGGTAGTCGTGTGTGACTCGTGAAAATATTAAAACCCAAGTGGAGAATTGCGCTTTAGTGTTGATATTGCTTATCAGTTTCAGTTTCATCAAGGAGGCGTCACTGCATGCGGACTAGTCCATATACGCTACACCACATCCACTAAGTTTTGAGACCACACTACGCATGATTTGAAGCTGATGGATAAATGAATTAACAACAAAGACATTGAAGAAGAGGGTCTCGTGGCTACGACTCAGCAGATGTCTGACCTATGCATTAGCCCAACGCGCTGGTCAGACCTTGAGTGCCTACCTACTATTTTGTGTGTTGTGTTGTGTGTGTGTGTGTGTGTGTGTGTGTGTGTGTGTGTGTGGTTGTGTTTGTGTGCAATGTGTGTGTGTGTGTGTGTGTGTGTGTGTGTGTGTGTGTTTTGTGGTGTGTGTGTGAGTGTGTGTGTGTGTGTGTGTGTGTGTGTGTGTGTGTGTGGGTGTGTAGTGGCGTACACTGGTGTATGATAAAGGAAGAGGGAAATGTTGTTCTGTTACC
>CM031616.1:5235062-5237562 GCA_018398815.1 Conus ventricosus
ATAGGGATATTAGAGGGACTGGTACGTTTGTGCTATCAGAGAGAGAGAGAGAGAGAGAGAGAGAGAGAAGAGAGAGAGAGAGAGAGAGTAGGAGAGAGAGAGAGAGAGAGAGAGAGTGGCTGCCTGTCTGAAAGGCGATAGCCTCATGTAATATCGATCAATAAAAAAAAAAAGAGATTGTTCTGCACAATTCTTGGTTGCACTTGCTCTCCGCCATTACTTATTTGTTCAACATATGATTGTTTGGCCAATCAGTGGGAGAACGTCATCTCTTAGGAGGTACACGTAAAGGCTTTTCTGCAGAATTTGTAGCCGCTGTCAGCACTTATGTGACTGATTGTCAGTAAATGTGTCCAAGGTCCTGGCTGTTTGATGTGTGCTGGTGTATAAACAAATATATCAATGGGAAACATGGATTATTCATGCAAGCTTTTGAAAAGAGAAGAATGTTTAATCATTTTCTGCCTTGGCTCACCTAGTCACGGTAACCATGCAACTTACATGCATTGAATATGGTGAATAAATGACACAAGGATGATTGGTTTATCACCTGTAGGAAAGTCAGTTGTCTTGGAGGAGAGATTGATTTATCACCTGTAGGAAAGTCAGTTGTCTTGGAGGAGAGATTGGTTTATCACCTGTAGGAAAGTCAGTTGTCTTGGAGGAGAGATTGGTTTATCACCTGTAGGAAAGTCAGTTGTCTTGGAGGAGAGATTGGTTTATCACCTGTAGGAAAGTCAGTTGTCTTGAAGGAGAGATTGGTTTATCACCTGTAGGAAAGTCAGTTGTCTTGGAGGAGAGATTGGTTTATCACCTGTAGGAAAGTCGGTTGTCTTGGAGGAGAGATTGGTTTATCACCTGTAGGAAAGTCAGTTGTCTTGGAGGAGAGATTGGTTTATCACCTGTAGGAAAGTCGGTTGTCTTGGAGGAGAGATTGGTTTATCACCTGTAGGAAAGTCGGTTGTCTTGGAGGAGACTGGTAGACGGCGTCCTACGTGGAGGCGTTGGCCTGGGTGCACGCCTCATGTTTCTTTTAGTGAACGGAAAGTGTCGGTGATAAATTCAAGGCCATGACCAAAGGCTTTGCAAATCTCCAGGTAAGATACGTTGAAAAGAAATGAGAAGCGAAAGGACGAAGACTGATATTTCTACCGAGAGAGATATTTTCTTAACTGATTTGAAAATGATGACTGATTTTTTTTCCTTTCAGGAATTTTCATCCAGGTAAACTAGAGACACACCATTTACATTTACAGAGGCGCAGGCTCAATTTGTGCCACCGAGTTATGGACTTTGGTATATCTCCATTGTGTTTATGAACCCTTTTGAGCCACCGAGTTGTGGACTTTGGTATATCTCCATTTGTTTATGAATCCTTTTGAGCCACCGAGTTGTGGACTTTGGTATATCTCCATTCGTGTTTATGAATCCCTTGTGAGCCACCGAGTTGTGGACTTTGGATATATCTCCATTCTGTTTATGAATCCTTGTGAGCCACCGAGTTGTGGACTTTGGTATATCTCCATTCTGTGTTTATGAATCCTTGTGAGCCACCGAGTTGTGGACTTTGGTATATCTCCATTTGTTTATGAATCCTTTTGAGCCACCGAGTTGTGGACTTTGGTATAACTCCATTTGTTTATGAATCCTTTGAGCCACCGAGTTGTGGACTTTGGTATATCTCCATTCTGTTTATGAATCCTTGTGAGCCACCGAGTTGTGGACTTTGGTATATCTCCATTCTGTTTATGAATCCTTGTGAGCCACCGAGTTGTGGACTTTGGTATATCTCCATTCTGTTTATGAATCCTTGTGAGCCACCGAGTTGTGGACTTTGGTATATCTCCATTCTGTTTATGAATCCTTGTGAGCCACCGAGTTATGGACTTTGGTATATCTCCATTTGATGTTTGGAAGACCGAGTGCTTTTAACCATGTCCTGTGTCCAATTGTGAGGCCGAATTCATGCAGTTTGAAAGGTCCTTGAGAGCCGAATGATTGGACTTTGCATTCCATTCTGGACCGTGTGATCCACATTGCTGACTTTGGTGAATTCTTCTGTTTGTGATCCATTTACCATTTCCTTTGGTTTACTTTCGTTATTGATCTTTACAATTATGTTTTGGTATATTAATGACAGGAAAATGTAGCCTGCACTTGTCTCGCCCTCCCCAATTTATGTGTGCGTATCATCTTCGCCTCTGACTCATGAATCTCTCTCATTCTCATCCTTATCCCATATGCTCTGTAGATCTCTCATTTCTTCTCCATTTCCTCTCTCCCTTTTTTACTCTCGTATCTGGATCTTGTCTAGTTGTTGATTTGCATGATAGACATTGTTGCTGCACTTGTTTCCCTCCCCATCTTTTCTTTTCTTTCTTCTTGTGTTGTGTGTCTTAGAGTGTGTATTGTGGTTATAGTGATGTGGGTACTACACTGGGAGCATAAGAAGATTGGAAATTTGTAGTAATGGACACTTAGCATTTGTTTTAGATCTAGA
>CM031616.1:5242562-5265062 GCA_018398815.1 Conus ventricosus
AGCAGAGTGACTGTTGCCAGCAACTGAAGATAGAGAATGACATTTGAGTCACCACACCTCAAACGACAGAATGACATTTGAGTCACCACACCCCAAACGACTGGGGAAAAACCCAGAATGACATTTGAGTCACCACACCCCCAAACGACTGGGGAAAAACACAGAATGACATTTGAGTCACCACACCCCCAAACGACTGGGGAAAAAACACAGAATGACATTTGAGTCACCACACCCCCAAACGACTGGGGAAAAACCCAGAAGCAACGCGCTTGGACTTGCATGTCTTTGATATGTAAGGACAAACAAATATGACGAGGAAAAAAAACCCGTAAGAAAAACCTACCTCGTAAACTATCTTGCCAATTGTGCGGGTGTCTGTATCACTCGGGGCTGTTGACATAGGGATATATGATGAGAGGAGGAGTAGACTGCATCTCCGCCATGTAGTGTCTGGCCAAAATGGAACCTCTTACTATCATATCCATCTTTTCTTCCGTCGTCCATCAGCATGAAAGGTTTCCAGTTCTGTGGCTCTTCACGTCCCGCTCTCATGGTGACCTCAGTTTTGATTTTCTCTCACGGCTATGCCGCTGGTCAATTCGTGTGAAGTTGTCGGCATTGGCAAGGTCAAGGCCACTGCTGCTGGACGGACGTGTGGTGGCGCCCTTAGGAGGGGGCGCTCCCTCACTCATGCTGGATCAGCGACGATGCCAGTATCATCAGCAGGGGGCGTGGTGGTTGACGTTCTGTGAATTCTGGAACAGAACAGGCAACAATGCAGTTTCTACTCTGGCGGGTTGCTTCATAATGACTTTTTTTATGCTGATCAAGGAGAATGAGGATGATTAAGATGATGCTACGGATTTCCATTTCGGTCTGAGACTACATGACAGGGCTGTACTCTACGCTTCCTTTCATAATATATCCCGGCGTCAACCAGGCCCGAGAGATACATGCACCTGCAGTGTTGGTCAGGAAATTTGAGCAACACTCTCAGAAACGCATCCATTAAGTGGATGAAACTCGACTGTGTGGTCCCAGTCTCCCCAACTGAGTCCGCAGCAAACTCAACTCTGGGTAGGAGCCGGTCGGGGCAGAAACACCCACATGACTCTGATGGGATTCGAACCCCCGACCTCCCAGCCGGGAGTCCGCGACGCTCACCACTTCGACACGGCGGCTGGTTGCTTCATAATGACTTCGCCGGTGTCGGCTAAGCCTGGGGTGTGTTTATGAACGAGAGCCAGAATAAGCGGCGTCGAAGTATAAGACTGGGCAAAAAACAACAAACCAAACAAAAAGATCTGCTGCCCCTCAAGAAAGAACGAGAAACAAATAAAACACATTTGGACAATGGAATCGCTAACGGAGGGAAAGATACGTTATCAGTTAATGAATAGGAAGATTAACGAGAGTTATCTTCTCTTGATTTGGCGTTGTAAGTTAGGGGTATGGGATTTGACGTGAATCATTATTGAGAATGCAGAAAGAGATAAATGGATACCCATGTCATTTCCTTTTCTTTAAAACTGATGTCAGCAGACCTAATCTTTTATGGTCTGATGTGCTTCTTGGTGCTATATCTCACTTCCTCTTTGGTGATATGATCATATTAATATACAATCAGGAAGGAATGATTTATAAGATGTCTGTGTGACTTGCGGAGGACACAGGGATGAAATGCATTGCTTCTGTATTGTGATTCGTATGCTTCGTCCGTCCTGGTTCTGGTGCTGTAGTAACTGAACTTTTATTCTAAAAAAAAAGAGCAGAGCTCCTTTTCTTGGGAATATTGATCAAACAAACCAACCAACATTAAAACGGAAGAAGAAAACCAAACAAATGTGCGGAATTGTTTATTTAAGCAGATAGACATGGGTTGTCAACCACGTGGGAATAAAGGAATCACTGACTACAGCTGCACTCACTGGAAAGTAACAGGCAAGGGACATAACCCAGGTTCACAACACCCTGAAAACGAGCGCTGCAGTTGACAAGACGCTGGTTGCTGAACAAGTTCTGCTGTCCACCAGGTTGGTGAACGAGAACAGTTGCTGTGGATCAGCATTCTGCGACTTCTGATTTGCTGATTTCTGGCCGGACAGGACGGTGAAGGGCACGTAATTCAATATTGAAAGAAACCTGAGTCCCATCTTCTTTCTCCGTTTCAACATTCTTTCAAAAACTATCAATCAGTCCCGTCTATTCAAACAGTTCCGTCTATTCAAACAGTTTCGTTATTGAAGCAGTTCCGTCGATTGAACATGAAATCTCTACTACATTATGCGGTAGGAATCAAGTACTATTTTGTTTTAGTTTTGTGTAGACACAGCCTCGTTTTCAGGTCGTTACTCTCACTCCCTGTCCAGCGGTATAAATTTGCATACGATAACCAGCCGTAAAAAAGCAACCAATCCATTTCACATTTTCGCCTTGAGTAATATTCTTTCTTTGATATTGAAAATGAGATTGAGGCGGACTAATGTATACAGAGTATAAGCAACGAGAAACACACACAACACACACACAACACCACACACACACACACACACACACACACACACACAACAACAACAAAACAACAACAACATAACAACAACAACAACAACAAACAACAACAACCGAAAACAAAACCAAAACCTGCTTGCCAGTTTTAATTTAATCATCATCTATAACAGCGTTCGTTTTGAAACTTCAATATTCCTTGTTGACTGTACGAAATGCTGCGAGTATATGTGTCCACTTAGCAACACAAACAAAATATTGTGATCAAATCTAGCAATCATGTTAGTCAAATTAGTTCTCACTTTAATTTATCACGACCAGTGTAATTCAGCAAGTCAGTAAGAAAATTCGCCTCTAGCAGGTACCACGACCGGTACTTCTGCCACGAACAGAAGACTGGGAAGCTAAAGGTTTAAAACATATTAGAAGGTGAATTACCATTGTGAAAAAATTTGCGGACTTGGTAGTTGTTATCTCTTGTGTTGCTAGCTGACATGGGAATACTGGGACAAACGAAAGCTAAAGCTGCCTTCATCGCAGACCACACCTTTTACGGGTTTGCTTCAAACTCGAATGGCACCACTGCGAACGTCTGCAGTTTAGTCTGTTAGGTCTGACTGATTTTGGGACACAATACAACAGAAAATTATAGATGACATTTCCTGAATGTGCTTCCAACATCCCCCCCCCAAAAAAAAAAAAAAAAAAAAAAAAAAAGAAAAAAAAAAAAAAGAAGAAGAAAGTCCCAAACCGAAGCATGTCTTCTCACCATCGTCTTGGTTGTCGTCCTCATTAACACTGCGAAAACAAAATGTCCTGTACGTAGAGGTAAATGGTCGATTCTGTTGGTAAACTCATCGCCCGGCCACGTTGCTCTACCCTTCACCCATTTCATTTTCATGCTTTTGCTGGATTCAAAACTAATGTCTCTAGCGATCACGGGTTACAATATTAGGGAACGATATCAATGTCTACACTTCAAGAGGAAGGGTGGTGGGGTTGAGGATGGAAAGGGATGGATGTGACGGTGGAAGGCTGGTGGTTGGTGTGAGACGGGGTGATGGGAGAAGGCGGGAGGGGGGGGGGGGGGGGGGGGAGGGTAGGGGGGAGGGGCGGGGGGTGTGGGGGGGGGGGGGGGGGGGTCCATAGGTCTGGCTCCACATTGGGCAAACATGGAGCCCTAGAGGTGGTAGAAATGGGAATCCTGCCCACAGCTGAAGCAGCGGCAGGCGCTGACGGTACTTTCATCCTTGTGACTCAGCTGCCGTAAACGATCTCCTCTGTTGGGTGACTTGTCATCGAGAGCCTTCCTGGAAAGCTGGCATCACAACAGCATCAGAACAAGCGGCGTGGCGTCTGTGCGGGGAATCGTGATATGAAAGAGAGAAAGAGAGAGAGGGAGAGAGAGAGAGAGAGAGAGAGAGAGAGAGGGAGAGAGAGAGAGAGAGAGAGAGAGAAAGAGAGCGAGAGAGAGAGAGAGAGAGAGGAGAGAGAGAAGAGAGAGGAGAGAGAGAGAGAGAAGAGAGAGAGAGAGAGAGAGACAGCGAGACAGCGAGAGAGAAAAAGAGAGCGAGAGAGAGAACGAGCGAGCGGAGAGAGAGAGAGAGAGAGAGAGAGAGAGAGAGAGAGAGAGAGAGAGAGAGAGAGAGAGGAGAGCGAGAGCGAGAGGGGAGAGAGAGAGAGAGAGCGAGCGAGAGAGAAAAAGAGAGCGAGAGAGAGAGCGAGCGAGAGAGAGAGAGAGAGAGAGAGAGAGAGAGAGGGGGGGGAGGGAGAGCACGGGAGTCAGCAGGCTAGTGATATGGTTTGTAAGATGGTAATATAAGTACAACAGAAATGACTCACAATGCTGAATTGAACAGACCTACATCGCACTCTGTCTCTTTCTCTGTCCGTCTGTCTGTCAGTCAGTCTGTCTGTCCGTCTGTCTGTCTGTCTGTCTGTCTGTCTGTCTGTCTGTCTGTCTGTTTGTCTCTTACACGTGCACACACACACACAAACACACTACATACTCGCACGACGTGCATGGATACTCATTTACTTACATAAACACACATGCACACGCACACACATATAGTCACGCAATCACTCACACATCACCACAAACATGCGCGTACGCACACGTGCACACGCGTGCACACACACATACACACATTCACACAAATTCAAGAGCGCGCGCGCACGTGCTCATGCATACATGCGATGCACGCAACTAATCACCCCTGTCCCATTCTAGCCCATCTCCCCGAATGCATATACGCTCACACAACACACACACACACACACACACACCACACACACACACACACACACACAACACACACACACACACACACACACACACACACACACACACACACTCACAGACAGACAGACAGACAAACACACACACACACACACACAAAACACACACCAAAACCCCACACACACACACACACACACACACACACACACACACACACACACACTCACCTGCTCGCAGATGTGGATACCCGACCACCTAAACAATCTATCTATATATCTATTTATCGATCTATCTATCTGTATATCTATCCATACACACACACACACACACACACACACACACACACACCACACCACACACACCACACACACACACACACACCAATATATATATATATATATATATATATATAGAGAGAGAGAGAGAGAGGAGAGAGGGGAGAGAGAGAGAGGAGAGGAGAGAGAGAGAGAGAGGAGAGAGAGAGAGAGAGAGAGAGAGAGAGAGAGAGAGAGAGAGGATGCAATGAAGTATTGCCTTCATTCCATGTTAAAGTTTTATATTGTTCAGATCGTTTGTTCTGTCTACAACAAAAATGAAAATCCCACCAAGGCTGGACTTCAGACAGTGCATGCGTTTACTGTCATGGTGATCTCTTCCTCCTCTGCATTCCCGCATTACTACAGGGAAAAACAACAACAACAACAACCACGTTATTTGTTCGACGACTTCTGTGCAGACCGCGGCCTGCATCTCTTCAGCTGATCCACTCAATTCCTGTATTCCAGCAGTGCTTGCTTTCAACACGTTGACGGTGCCGGTAGGGTTTTGAATACAATCATTTGTATCCGCTTTCAAGAATGCAAGCAAACATATATGATTATGAATTTGCAAAGAAAATAGCAATAGCAATACTGAATGTCATAATAGCAGTTATTTGTCGAGAAAGAAAACAGACCTTGCTATAGCTACACATTACCTTACACTAACTGTTAAATACAACGTTTTTTTTTCAATAACAAGTCAATTTTAATAATGATGATGAAACAGTTCTACCCGGTACGTTTTCTTGTCTTATTGTGCGACTTTATGGCCATTTATACAAACACTATTTTAATGGCCGTAAAGAATGTTAACACCGAATAGATCATACATATACACACGCGCATGCTTGCATGCACCACACACACACCACACACACACAACACACACACACACACACACACACACACACACAGACACACACACACACACACACACACACACGCACGCACGCACCACGCACGCACGCACGCACGCCGCACGCACGCAACACACACCACACACGACACACACACACACACACACACACACACACACACACACCACACACACACACAACACATTCTGTGTTATTTCATAATAACAACGGACATAGATGATAATTATGAACAATAATTCAGCGCGAAGAAAGTGTAGGTTCAGTGTAAATGAATGTACCCAGCAATTCTCACAAAAGTAATCTTTCAAAATTAACTGCATTTTGCAAGGCATGGTTTTGTTCAACACCGCTATGGCAAAATTGTGCACAGTGTCCATCTCTCTGTAAAGATTTTCATTATCGAATGAATCTACACTTCTTATATGAAGCGCAAATATATCTTCTTCAATTTTGAGGAGTAGCTCTTTAAGTGCGATCAAAACAAACTAAACAAAACAACAACAACGACAACAACGACAAGAAACAATGACAACACGACAAACCAACAACAACAACAACAACAACAACAACAACAACAAACCAACAACAACAAAAGGCTGCGCTGACCCCATTGGATTCGTGGTGGATATTGAGAAACCGTTCATTGTTTGTGTAACGTCAGCTTTGAACTGAACGCCGTTTTTGTTCTTTTCACACGCGATATTATTTTTTCAGTTTCAGCTTCAGTTTAAATTTCAAGAGGTTCCAACGGGGAGCGGACTCGTCCATGATATACGCTGCATCCAGTCTGGAACTCTGTCCATGGGCACAGTATGCAGGGGTAGGGGAGATCATTGAATAGATGAATGAATGCAAGATTTGGAAAGAGGTATCCAGTTCGAGTCGTAGCAAGTGTCTGACCGACGCATTAAGCCGACGCGCTAGTCAGGTGTGTGTGTGTGTGTGTGTGTGTGTGTGTGTGTGTGTGTGTGTGTGTGTGTGTGTGTGTGTGTGTACGTGCGTGCGTGCGTGCGTGCGCGCGTGCGCGCGTGTGTGTGTGTGTGTGTGTGTGTGTGGTGTTGTGTGGTGTGCGCGTGCGCGCGAGCGTCTCTTTACGCGTATGCCTGTGAGTGCGAGTATACGCGCTTGTGTACATGCCTGTGTGCACTTAACGCGTGCACTAGTGCTTGCACATGATCACAACCCTCGCATGTGTGTGCGCGTGCAGGTGAACACGGCGCATGCAAGTGCAAGGGCAATATATGTATAGACACGTGTGTAGCACAGTGGACGCTTATCTGTTGTAAATAATGCAAGTTTGGGAATCCAACTGAATCTTCTCTTCTGCCCAAAGTTTGCCCTTCTCCCTTACTGATCTCTTCCCTGTCGCCATCACGTTCTTTACCCAACCTTTGCTCGTCTTTCTTCTGCTTGCATGTCCATTTCATGAAACGGAAGAAAAGGGACAATGACGGGTGGACTGGATTGCCCCATGCTTAGCACGGGTGTTTGCTCTGCTGTCTGGCACCGTGTCTTCCTTCCAGTCGTGGGTGGAAGATCTGGGAGGGGTATGAGGCAGACTTCTGCTGACTAGACGTGCTGGGGAATAGGAACGGCATGTTGGCGCCCACATGTAAAAGATCTTTCTGCTCCCGTTTTTTGTGTGTGTCTTCTCCCGATATGCTTCCATCTGTTTGTCTTTCTGTGGGATTTTCTGTCTCTGCCGCCTCTCCCCCCCCCCCCCCCCCCCTCCACTGTCTCTCTGTGCTTCTCACATTCTCTCTCTTCTCTCTCTCTCTCTCTCTCCTCTCTCTCTCTCTCTCTCTCTCTCTTTTCCTTTGTCTGCCTTTCTATGTCTTTGTATCCCTTTGTCTCCATGTATTGTTCATTACTCATGTTCTTTGTTGTTATTAACTCACGTTTAATGTGTTGTTCGTGTTTTACAAGGATCTTTTTTTCGTAATTCCCCTGAATTTATATTTGCATTTGAGTGCCCCTTTTCTTCATTTTTTCCCTCGTAGAAAGGCATTTAAACAAATATAACCTGAGATTATGTTATACACTTTGTCAATAAAGATCTTCTCTGTTGTCTGTCTGTCTGTCTCTGTCAGGTCTACGTCTTCTCTCTCTCTCTCTCTCTCTCTCTCTCTCTCTCTCTCTCTCTCTCTCTCTCTCTCTCTCTCTCTCTCTCCTTGTACCTGTCTCTGTCTTCCCCTTTGCTTTGTTGCTTTTTGTGCCTTAGTCATGTCCTCCTGTCTGTACTAAACTTGTTAAACAAAAGAAACGTGATACGAGAGGCTGAAGGTATGTATTAACCCAATCTATTTGCACTGATTTTGTAATATCGCTGTCAAGATATCATAAAATCGTATGGAAATCGAATTCCAAATCGAAGTGCTCAGGCAAACTGAAATAATTGTTGTTATTGAAAAATTATTGACAGGCATACAATGGATTTAAAAATAATACATTATTTTTGTATATTAAAATGCAGTCAGCTTACATGCTGACTAGTATAGCTATAAAGAATTAATTCGAACCAAGGAATCTTAAAAATTGAAAAATAAGCAACAACGACAAGAGAGCAAGCCAATAAGCCAACGTGAAATAAATAATTATGTCTATGCATTTGAGGATTCATAAATACCAAATTATGGATTTTGATGCTTGCGTATACTCCGTCGAATATATTAGAGATTTACGAGAATACGTGATACTCTAGAAAGCTAAATGAAGGGTGTTTAAGACAAAATTTTTAAACATAATTTCTATTCAAAAAAATTTTCGTCAAAGTTTATAGACATTCAAAGTCGTTGAAGTTCCGAATGAATCAGATCCTAAGTTTCTTAAAATGATATAGTTCTAGATCATTTCTTAAAAAGACAAAGAAAATCTTATTTAAAAATATTTCTTTCCGCTGCTAACATTGCTTGAGTTTTATTAGGGTTCACCATAAGTCCTGAAGCTTTACTAAACTTTCCAATAATGTGCACAGTTCATTTACAAATTGCCTTATCTTCAATACCAATAAACTGGGTGCCATCTGCAAATTGTCAAATCCTGTGTTACAAAATGAATGTTTCAAATCGATTCGTCTTCTTAGTCATTGTGAATATAATTGTTTAACACAAAGAATGAACACAAGAGGTGTTGTGACCTTACGTTTAACACAAAGAATGTAAGGTGTTGTGACCTTACGTTTAACACAAAAAATGTAAGGTGTTGTGACCTTACGTTTAACACAAGAATGTAAGGTGTTGTGACCTTACGTTTAACACAAAGAATGTAAGGTGTTGTGACCTACGTTTGAACAAGAATGTAAGGTGTTTGACCTTCGTTTAACACAAAGAATGTAAGGTGTTGTGACCTTACGTTTAACACAAAGAATGTAAGGTGTTGTGACCTTACGTTTAACACAAAGATGTAAGGTGTTTTTGACCTTACGTTTAACACAAAGAATGTAAGGTGTTGTGACCTTACGTTTAAACAAAGAATGTAAGGTGTTGTGACCTTACGTTTTACACAAAGAATGTAAGGTGTTGTGACCTTACGTTTAAAACAAAGAATGTAAGGTGTTGTGACCTTACGTTTAACACAAAGAATGTAAGTGTTGTGACCTTACGTTTAACACAAAGAATGTAAGGTGTTGTGACCTTGGGTCTCCATGCCTGCATCCTGGTTTTGCCTTTAAACTACTTGGTCGATTTGCCATTTTTACAGCAACTGTTGACTTTATGCTCATTTGAAAAATATTGTATACAACATGAAACACTGTCTCCAAAGCTATATGTTCTGAAGCTTTTGAACTCAAAGTGCCTTCTTGAATGGTCATACGCTTTTTTGAACTCGATATCCATGGTAATCTTTTTACATCCAAATAATTGATTATAACAGGTCATGTTCTTTTGTATATAGCTATTGGCACAAACCTGTTTAGCCTTCAGTGATGAATATGAATAGTACGTTTTGCAAGAATTCCTATTTGCAATTCAGAAAAGGCCGTTCTATATACTACATTCAAACGCACTATTGTCAACAGATCTTTACAAGATTTATTGGCGTTTCTTCTCTTAGAAGACATGTGAGTCCTTTTTTGATTTGTTTACAGTTTGATCAAGTTTCAGTTTCTTTGCGCTGAGACCATTTTAGTATGTCCCTGATGTTTTTATCTGCTTGATGATGGGTTGCTGGGGTCTGCTTAGTCATTTGCTCAGTCACGAATGACCCTAGAATGTGACCCAAATTTATTATCAGGCTACGTGACCCATGCGGAACGTGACCAGTCATGACGTCACTTCCTGTGTATGACGTTATTTCCTGCTCCTTCTACGTGTCCCGTGAGGTACGTGACCCGTTATGACGTAATTTCCTGTTTATGACGTCATTTCCTGCGCTCCTTGCACGTAACCAATTGTGACGTCATTTCCTGTTCCTTGCATGCGACCAAATGTGACGTCATTTCCTGTTTATGACGTCATTTCCTGCTTCCCTACCCATAGGGCTCCAAAACAACACGCTATACTACTATGGTTGGAGAAGTGAAAGATAAGAGAGCACAAAAAGGTTTGTTGAAAGGAAACAAATGTGATAGTCAGTATCATTAATTTTTTTTCTCAGCCGCGCATTCAGTTCATTTTCCAACATCATTCCTTAAGTCTCATGTCTAAAACAGACAATGACACTACAGATTTCCATAGAAATGACTGTTGAATATTGAATCAAATGCTCTCTCTCTCTCTCTCTCTCTCTCTTCTCTTCTCTCTCTCTCATCTCTCTCCAATCATGAATCTTTCTCGAAAATCAGACCGGTCAGAGTTCTACACGCTCACTGAGATTCATTGCCGAACAAAAACGGCTTTCTTACTTCACAGTATATTGCCATACTTTGGAACCCATTCACACTGCAAGGTAGAACCGTCAAGTCTCGGTCTTTCTTGTAAGAAGTACTCAGTCTCCGAGAAGGGAGAGACACTGGAATGATACTACAACTTACAAGATGTTTGTTGACAGTCGGCAGTCTGAGCCGGGGGAACTTTGTGAGGATTGATCGGGATGAGTCTTACACAGACTCCTGAGAGAGATAGAGAAGGAGAATGTATTCATTCTATAGAGCATTCCACAGAGCTTGGGAGAGTTTGTTCACTGGAGGATAATAGCTGCGAGGAGAACACGACATCTACTGAAGCAGAAATACAGCTAAAAAGAAGATGTCTGTCTGTCGTCTGTCTGTCTATCTGTCTCTCTCTCTTCTCTCTCTCTCTCTCTCTCTCTTCCTCTCTCTCTCTCCCCTCTCTCCTCTCTCTCTTCTCGCTCTCGCTCTCTCTCACGCGCTCGAGCGCTCGAGCGCTTGTGAGTGGCAGTGTGTGTGTGTGTGTGTGTGTGTGTGTGTGTGTGTGTGTGTGTGTGTGTGTGTGTGTGTGTGTGTGTGTGTGTGTGTGTGTGTGTGGTGTGTGTGTGTGTGTGTGTGTGTGTGTGTGTGTGTGTGGGCGCGCGCCGCGCGTGCGTGCGTGCGTGCGTGTGTGTGCGTGCGTGCGTGCGCGTGCGTGCGTATGCGCTTGGGTGCCTGCGAGGGTGCGTGATTGTGTAATTGTTGTTATTGGTGGTGTTGATGACGGCGGTGATGATAGAAATGCTGGTGGCAGAAGCAGTTTTTTTTCGTGGGTTCAGTTGAACAAAGTTATGTTATGCCATTCTTCCGGCTTCTTTTCATTCTAACAAAATAGTACAGCAAGTTGTTGGTATTTTGCTTTCATGTTATTTGTTCCTCATTCATTTCTTTTTCTGGTATTGTCTGCGTCCTCGCATGTCCTCCTCGTCCTCTATTATTGTCCCCCTTTTTGTCTTCTTCGTGATGATCTAGCTTCATACCGATCGCCGGCACAGAAGCTCTTTCCAGATATTGTCCGCACATGTTCTTGATGGCCGTTTTTGTTAACTCTTGATCGCTTCATGTGCTAGTTCTTCTTCTCGGTATTTTGATGCTCTGGATCAGCTTCTTTTACATTGAATCCATTTTACGCAGGTGGTTTTGTCTTCTTTTATTTTGCTATTTTTGTTTCGGCTTTCTTCGTATTTGAAAGAAGCAACGCCATTGTTGTGTCCATACTTTAGACGCTTGATGGGATGCTCTGAGCTGCGACAATAGCAAATGACTTGTGGCACGGTCAGAGAGGGGAGTTGTTTTCATGTGGGTAGATGATAGTAGGGTGTGTGCTCAGTTTCTAGGTCTATATGATCTCACAATTATGCACCTGCGCATTGAATTGTGTTCCTAGTGCTTTCAGAGTAACTGCCAGTAATGTTTAGGTGATCATTTCATGCTTTGTTTTTGCTATAATGCTGTAATGTTCTCTGTAATGGTCGAACGTATAACTTACAAATCACCATTCAAAATTGTCTTTAGAAACAGCCCCCACCCCACCCACGCCCTCTACAAAATAAAACAATAGAAAAGAATTACATCTCTTTAACTGATAGAATTATCAACGTTTAGGAGCAAACTAGTCATCAAAACTTGCAATGATTTACAAAAACAAAATGAGAACACAGCCGAGACTTGGACATAACGCATTCGCCAATCCGTCATTTCTGTTACGTGCTATAGAATTGGCGGGTAACGCTCCAGACGTTTCTACACATTCTAAGCAATGCGTAACTGATTAATCTAATCTGTACATGTTGGCTTTTTTATGCTGATTTGTGTTGAAACATTCTTTTGGTGTTCACACCTATCCCTTGACATCGTCTGTTGTCGTTGGGGCATCCCTGATGATCCGCCACCACTCTCCTCCATCGTCCCTGTCTTCCACCGCTCGCTGTTTCCGCCAGGCTCATTCCAGTCCACTCTCGGATATTGTCCTCCCACCTCTTCCTTTGTCTCCTCTATTGCGGCTTACTCTGACGTTCCTTGCAGGACTGTCTTTGCAAGGCCTGCTGAACGGGACACATGTCCGTACCCTTCATTTTCCGCTTCTTGACGACTGTAGTAGGTCTTCGTGGGTTCCAATTGCCTGTTGAATTATTCTGCGGACTTCTTCATTTGTCACGTTGGTCTGTGTAATCGATGCCCAAGATCTTGGTGTATATACTTTTTTTGCTGATACATAAATATGTTTGAATCGTTCGTTTGAGACTGATATCTTGGTGTGTCCAACGAGATCTTCACATATATCTTCACATATGTCTGCATTTAAGCTTATATCGCACAGCAGTCAGTGTAAAATTGGTATGCAGTTTCGTAGCTGTGACAGGACGTATTTAACGCACAAGATTGTTTTTTTAGAGATCAGACACTGACAGAGAAAGGCAACTAACAGCAAACTTCAACAATACAGAAATCAAAACAACAACTCCTCGTGAGTTGTACGTAAATGTGAGACAAACCGCAATATTAAAGACATCAATTTAACTGTTAATAACGACGACACATGAAAACTATCAATGGCAAATCTTAATATCTAAGAGAAAGAATCTTGATGGTGTGCTTTGGCAGTGTCTACATTCCAACCTGTTGGTACGCTGGAGCCAGACAGGGCAACGAATCCGACAATGATAGATTTCAGATTTCCATGAAATGTAACGCGTCGCCAAACAGTCTTGCAGTCCTGATGCTTGTATGAGACTGAGAAATATGGCGCTTTAACCAGTAGCCGGGGTCCTAATGCATTGTATGAGACTGAGAATATAGCACTTTAACCGTAGCCTGGGGAAATCTTTCCATCTAACTTCTCTCCACAGAGGGGGGGGGGGGGGGGGGGGGGGGAGACTGCAGGCGTCTCTCACAGAACAGCTTTTAGTTTCTGGTTCCGAAAAGGCCAGAGCCAAACTGCGGTGTTAGAAGCAGTTGTAAAGAGTTCCAGTTGGGATCTAGCGGAGGAAGAGAAAAAAAGTGAATTGATAAGTATGAAACTTTCTCCGCTGAGACACGTGTCCAATGTAGGCAAGTCATCTGTCATGAGGCCACTGTAGTAAGTGTCTGTCTGTTCATTAAATGTAAGCGTCTAGCATATCTGTTATTACATCAGAAGTTTGAAATAGTGTTACAGTAATAATACACTTAGCCTCTAGTCATGCATATTAAGATTGGGCATGCCATCTAAAACCAACAACGACATTATTAAACGACAAACAACAAACCAACCAGTAACCATCAAAAACAATGGAAACTTGCTACAATAAGCGGACAATATTGATTCACTACTACGTTTACCCACTGCAATTTTTACAGGGCAGACAAGCTTCCATTCTTGGTAACAAATGAGGAAATCCTTTTCACCCACGCGGTACGCACAGACAGCTTTATACCTTCGCTTCACAGAACGGCATTGTGAGTGATTGCTTTTTGTTTCTCTCTACATTAGTCCCAGGTTATGTGTTTAAAGACAAAGTAAAAACGAAACGGATGACAGTGAAAGGAACGGTGTGTGGGTTATTTATTTGTCACTCGTTTCACCTCTTCAGGTCGACCGGTGCACGTATTGATTTCCCAGTGATACCCGTTTGCTCTTTACCTGGGTGGTCTCCCCTGGGGCTCTGTCCCTGCTGACAGAGAGTGATCCCTGCTCTCTGGCTGTGTGGGGGTCCATCGTTGGTCGATAGGGTCTGGGTGTGTACAGTGTACAGCGCAGACCTGTGTGGATTGTTAGGACCCTTGATTGAATAGGGATTATAGAGGAATCGATGCTAGCTGCATGGTAATTGAGAGGGAGAGAGAGAGAGAGAGAGAGAGAGAGAGAGAGAGAGAGAGAGAGAGAGGAGATAGATAGATAGATAGAGAGAGAGAGAGAGGGGGAGATAGAGAGAGAAGAGAGAGAGGACAGACAGAGAGAGACAGAGACAGAGAGAGGGAGAGAGAGAGAGAGAGAGAGAGGAGAAGATAGATAGATAGATAGAGGAGAAGAGAAGAGAGAGAGAGAGAGAGAGAGAGAGAGAGAGAGAGAGAGAGAGAGAGAGAGAGAGAGAGGGGGGGGGGAAACAGAGAGACAGAGAGAGTGAAACAGACTTCTTTCTGGCAGTGCTTGTGCTGAGAACCATTTCTTCAGGCTCTTCAAATCTCATTCCATTCTCCCCTTCCTTTTACGTGTGTCTATTGAGGGTTCCTCTGACACACAGAACATGGTTCAGAAAGCTAAGGCTGTCTTTGTCCTCCGCCCAAGGGGTTTGCCTCGGATCCCTGCAGTTCAGTCGTCTACAGTTCTTCACACTCTGACTGACTGCTGTGAGCATACATCGCATGAATCGTAGGTCCAGTTTCCAATGCCCCCCACCCCACCCCCACCACCACCACTGCCATGCCGTCCTCCCTGGCCGACTGACTTTCAGAGGCACCGGACTTTCTTTTTCCTGAAGAATCAGGGCTGACGTCTGTGCAGAAGCTGACTCCAGATCCTGGGACTGTGCAGTGACGTGGTATTGTGAAGCAAAAGATTCTGTGAAGGAAGATTTGGATAGTGACTCTTGTCAAACATTTACAGTTCCGAGCCAGTGGTTTTCATATAATGAGAGAGAGAGAGAGAGAGGAGAGAGAGAGAGGAGAGGAGAGAGAGAGAAGAGAGAGAGAGAGAGAGAGAGGAGAGAGAAGGAGAGAGAGAGAGAGAGAGAGAATACGTCGTAATCTCCAATAACTGTTTGGATATTGGCTTGTTGGAAATATAATGACAATGACCTCCCCCCTGCAAAACTTGCCAGCGTACGCGCGCGGCGTGTGTGTGTGTGTGTGTGTGTGTGTGTTACTGTTTATGGTAGTGGTTTGGTAATAATGATGATGACAACGCGCACTGTGGAGAATATTTTTTTATGACGGCGATTGATTCATTTCAGCAAGGGTCTGTTATGGAATTTTCCTCCTGTTTTTAAATCAGCAACACAATGCCAAACGCTTTTTCATTTTGTGTGTGTTCTCTTTTCATCTCATTCATTTTTTTTGGTGTTGTCTGCTGCCTTCTATTTCCTCCCCCTATATCATCATTCCTCGTTTTGTCTCGTTCGTTATGTTCCAGTTTGATGTCACACTGCCACAAGAGAATCTCTTTCTAGATATTACCTGTGCATCTTCTTTCTGCCTTTTTGTTTTGGTTCTTGTTTCGATTCCTTTATGTGCTCGTTGCTTCTTCTCTTTATGTTCTATTGTCTTTGATATTTTCTGTTCTATTCATTCCGTTTTGCTGCAGGTAGCTTTGCCTTATGTATGCTTTGCTGTTTCCTTGTTTCGTTTCATTTGAGTTTCAAAGAAGCAGCGTCATAATCGTGTCCATGATTGCAGGCATTAAGGGCGGCATTGTGCTGTGTTGATATCAAATAAACCACGGCCTGGTAAGACAAGGTATTCTTATACGAGGGTGGGTTGTGGTCGGGTGTGTTCAGTTTCAAAGTATGTTTGAACTCAGAGGGTATCTTAATGCTGCTTGAACTTTGTTCCTTTTATTTCCAGAATAATAGTCAACAATGCTCAAGTCACATTTTCATGGTTTTGTTCCGATTGTTTAAAGCGGTGTTACGGCGGCAAACCGATCAGCGTCTGATGATGGGACACTCTGAAACTTGCCATTAAAATGTTCTTAAAAATCATTCCCAAGAACAAAAAATAGATTATATAGTTTCCTTTTACTTACTGAATTATAAGAGTTTAGAAGCCAACAGTGATGAACACAACCTGCAGTGACTAACAATGATAAGATAAGAATATTGCCGAGACTTGAACGTGACGTAGTTGCCAATACATAATTTCAGTTGTTTGTGTAGAATTGCTTTTGCAACGATGTAGAATTCAATTTTGTATTGAATATGTTTGTACATTCTGAGCAACGTTTAACAAATTTGTCTAGCGTGCACATTCTGTGCAACACTTTTCATTGTCAGAAAACGCACCCTTTACGTTTGAACACTACTTCTAATGCAGTCCCACTTGGTATACGTTTTCCTTTGCAGGCACATGAACGGGTTTGAAATGTTCGTTTCAGGACATTATCCCCAGCGTTCCTTTGAGGATGCCATTCTGAATGTTTCTTAGATATCTTCTCACTAGCCAGCGTTTGAGCTTTTATTGCGCAGCAGTCAATATTGTTGGCTGTTATATTGTTATTACTATACGTAAGTGGTTCACTCTTATAATTTGTCAACAGAACAGAATCATCGATCAACAGATAAGATTAGTTTAAAAAAGGAATGACTGAGGGCGGAAAATGAAGCAAAATTAGAAAGAGAGGGGGTTATTTTACTGACAAAGAAACAGACAAACAAAGTACAGGACAAAACAAAATGCATGTCGACCTCTTGGGCTTTCTTCAGGCAAAGACAAAAACATTTAGAGCAGTGAAAACGAATAATGAGAAACCACTTATCTTCTCATTTTCGGCGCAAATTCAAGATAAAATGAGCTCATAACAACACTCAACCACTTACATGTTAAAGTAGCCAGTCAAGCCATTGCATGAGCTGCACGTTATATTTGAAACACGCCGTAACAATCAAGATATTAAATCAAATTTCATTTCAATGACGCAAAAAGCTAAGGGAAAATCTTTCCATTTTAAGCGCGTAACTCTTAATTTGTGCTTTGGCAGTGTCTCCATTTCAATCTGTCGTACATAGAACCGTTCAGTGAACAAATCCGTCAATGATGAATCCGTCAACTTCCGATGAAATTTAACCCACTCGCCACCCAGTCATGAGTCTGAAAGGCGATGCATACTATCAGACTGCGAAACATGCCAGCTAATCAGCTGCTTGAGAGGATCTGGATTCCAAGCCAAAATTCTCTTCTTGGAGCTTGAAGAATTTGGGCGTTAGGCACATCTGTCTATGTGCTCAGGGAACGACTCTCGGTTATTGAACAGAAGGGGACCAGAAACTAAACGACACTATCAGAAACAGCTGTAAAGTGTAAGAAAGGAATTCTTAAATGAGACAGCGAACAGTAAACAGTAATTAATGAAGGTGTAGGGTAAGTCTTCCTCCCATGATGAAATACATAGATAACAGTAAACAGTAATTAATGAAGGTGTAGGGTAAGTCTTCCTCCCATGATGAAATACATAGATAACAGTAAACAGTAATTATGAAGGTGTAGGGTAAGTCTTCCTCCCATGATGAAATACATAGATAAACAGACGCCGGTAACTCCAACCCAAATGTCTCCTTGTTGGTTCTGTGTGCTCTGTGTTCTCGTTTCAATGTCTCCTTGTTGGTTCTGTGTGCTCTGTGTTCTCGTTTCAATGTCTCCTTGTTGGTTCTGTGTGCTCTGTGTTCTCGTTTCAATGTCTCCTTGTTGGTTCTGTGTGCTCTCTGTTCTCGTTTCAATGTCTTCTTGTTGGTTCTGTGTGCTCTCTGTTCTCGTTTCAATGTCTCCTTGTTGGTTCTGTGTGCTCTGTGTTCTCGTTTCAATGTCTCCTTGTTGGTTCTGTGTGCTCTGTGTTCTCGTTTCAATGTCTCCTTGTTGGTTCTGTGTGCTCTGTGTTCTCGTTTCTGCTGGGCAATTCGGTGACGTAAGCAGCGTTCGTTTGGAGGTATAGGTGTCTATTCATTTCATCATGGGAAGAAGAGTTACATTTCTTGTTCGCTAACAGCTTTAAAGAGTTCCAGCAAGAGGAAGAACAAGAGTACACGTCACAAAGCTGAACTTTCCCAACTTGGAACAAGTGTCTAATAGCTATGTGAGTGTCTAATAGCTGTGTGAGTGTCTAATAGCTATGTGAGTGTCTAATAGCTATGTGAGTGTCTAATAGCTATGTGAGCGTTAATAGCTATGTGAGTGTCTAATAGCTATGTGGATGTTCTAACAGCTATGTGAGTGTCTAATAGCTATGTGACTCACACGTCTGCCACAAGGCCACTTGGCATTAAAAATCCCCACCCATCCAGGAGATGTACGTTCGAATCATGGCAGCGCCAATTTTTTTCTGACATCAAAAGGACATCAACGAGTCATGTCTGTACATGATCCGTTCTCCTCTCTGAAAGCAGCCCAGGCGAGAACACCTGCATGAGGGGTAAGTGAGGTGGGGGTGGAGGTGGGGATGGGAGGTGAGGGGTGGGGGTAAGGTTTCTTGTGTGAAGATCTTCTGCTGTCAAGATTTCTCTTGAGTTTCTTCTCTGTAATGCTGCAGTCATCAGTCGCTTTGCCCTAAAGCACAAGGCAACGTCTACTGAATTCCAAGAATGAAGGAATAGTGAGAAACCGATGCAGAAGCTGATTTGACGAGTTCAGATGTATTGTAGTTTTCAGCATGTTGTTTTCAGCTTTATAAGTGGATGCTTGTGAGACATTAAAATTGACAGAAGTCTACGAGTAATGTTGACATTTCAAAAGGAACACCTCTTGCATGTGAATTATATTTAATCTGACGACCACGCGACTTTAACTTCATGTTCAGTGGAGTGATCTTCATTCTGTTTCATTTTCATCTGGTCAACTGGGAAAGGTAGTATGAAATTGATCGGCATCTTTTTTCAGTGGTGACAGTCTTCAAACTCATGCTGCTGGTCTCAGTCAATAACATGATCTCCGTGCTTGACTGGGATGTTGGCAATATGACTTGATTACGCTGGGCTGAGAACGACACTATCACCTGGACTCCGTGTTGTATACACAGGGAAAGAATGATGAGACTATCACCTGACTCTGTGTTGTATACACAGGGAAAGAATGATGAGACTATCACCTGGAATCTGTGTTGTATACACAGGGAAAGAAGGAGACTATCACCTGGAATCTGTGTTGTATACACAGGGAAAGAAGGAGACTATCACTGGAATCTGTGTTGTATACACAGGGAAAGAAGGAGACTATCACCTGGAATCTGTGTTGTATACACAGGGAAAGAAGGAGACTATCACCTGGAATCTGTGTTGTATACACAGGGAAAGAAAAGCCAGGCTGCCTAGAGATTCCCGTGACACTTTGTAGGTGAAAATCTAAATGTAACATAGATACATGAATCTGTAGGTGAAAATGTGAATCTAATATAGATACATGTATCTGTAGGTAAAATATAAATCCAACAAAGGTACGTGCATCTGTAGGTAAAAATATAAATCTGACATAGATACGTGTATCTGTAGGTGAAAATATAAATCTACCGTAGATACGTGCATCTGTATGTGAAAATATAAATATAACACAGATACGTGCATCTGTAGGTGAAAATATAAATATAACACAGATACGTGCATCTGCAGGTGAAAATACAAATCTAACATAGATACATGCATCTCTAGGTGAAAATATCAATCTAACATAGATACATGCATCTGTAGGTGAAAATATAAATCTAACATAGATACATGCATCTGTAGGTGAAAATATAAATCTAACATAGATACATGCGTCTGTAGGTGAAAATATAAATATAACATAGATACATGCATCTGTTGGTAAAAATGTAAATCTCACATAGATACATGCACTTCAGGGAAACATCAGTAAAAACGAAAGATCATTTTGACAATATTCGAAGAATGCTGAACTAGACCAAGCGGAGGTGATTAGGTTTATCATAATATATGGCTATATGAAAAAAAAACTGCCCAGAGCGTTGATACGATGAATTCATCCTTATTTCCAAACTGCACCCTTAAAGAACTTCAGCAGCATCCATTGCTTACTCAACTTCAATACTGTTTGCAGGCTTTTCTTGAATAGCGAACTCGAACCTCTTCCATTACATTTGGGATATGAACCAATTTGGGACAGAAAGCACTCCAACTGGTGTGGTAATAATTTTTTTGGGCATGGGTGTTGCCCATGTGTATGCACTCCAATGGAGAACTCGTAGAGACGTGGAGCCGAGCTTTTTAACATTTACCTTGAATGATAATACTCAAAGACATACTCTTTTTGATGTACATCACAGACGCCTGTTCTACAAAGTTACCTTGATTACACCCCCACCTCCTGAAATTTTCCTCCTCAACCATATATGATCTTGATGCGGAACCATCGTCTCTGTTGTTCCCGCCTTCAGCATTCGGAAATAAATAAAACCATCCATCCCACTCAGAACATCCAAGTAGGGCCAGTTCTAGACCGAACACACACACACACACACACACACACACACACACACACACACACACACACACACACACACACACACACACACACACGCACGCACGCACGCACTCACGCACGTACACACGCACGCAAGCACGCACGCACGCACGCACACACACACACACACACACACACACACACACACACACACACACACACACACACGCACGCACGCACGCACTCACGCACGCACGCACGCACGCACGCACGCACACACACACACACACACACACACACACACACACACACACACACACACACTCACACACACTCACACACACACACACACACACACACACACACACACACACACACACACACACACACACACACACACACACACACTTTCATTTATGGACCAAACTTACCAGAAAATGTACTATTTCGCCGAACGAAAGCGACAAACAAATTACAAAAAAAACACGACGCATTTCGATCTCTTTGGTCTTCTTCACGTCAGACAAACACCATTCAAACCAATGAAAACGAAGGACGAACTTTCCCTTATCCACTCACATTGGGCGCAAAAGGGATGTGGAGTGTAATCATTCGCGCCCAATGTGAGGAAATAAACGACTTTTCGTTCTTCATTTTCATTGTCTGCAATGTTGTTTGTCTTTCATGAAGAACACCAAAGAGGTCGACACGAGTCGTGTTTTGTTTCGAAATTTCTTTATCATTTTCGTGCAACGGAATAGTCAGTTTTCTTTTCAGTTTGTTTTAGTTTACGCCTCCACTGACCTCACTTTGAAACAAACTATTTCTGAACCAGAATGGAAGTGGCAAATGAGACAGGGAACAGTAAACAGCAGATAACAAATAAGTAAGGTAACTCTTGCTCCTACAATGAAATGAATACATGCCCATTACTCCAAACGAATGGTGCTTACGACATCAATTATGGCGTGTGTCTATCTCATCATGACGGCAAGAGTGACCCTACTTCTTTGTTATGTATTCATGGACTAGTTTATTGGCACAGCCGCCTGGATTGATTTAAAGACAAAAGGTACAATATTAACACAACTGGAGGACTGCCTGCGGATCTTTTCAATTAATCAGCGTTCCTTTGCGGTGACCTAACTTTGAGGCACGCTATTTACTCATAAAAGGGCTTAAAATAGAAACTCTCTCAACGCCTGGCAGGTCGGTCGTGCAATGTGATACTGATCGACGCATGTGAAGTCTGTGATCGAGGCCGGAGAGGGGGGATTGTGTTGGAATGGGAAGATTAAGACAGAAACAGACTTCTTCAGCAAGAATGTTTTTTTTTTTTTTTTTGGGGGGGGGGGGGGGGGGGGGGATAAATTTCTTCTTTATCTTTTCGAAGTACATGTTTCAACAAGTATTATTATACATACTTCATGTTTCAGCAAGTATTATTATACATACTTCATGTTTCAACAAGTATTATTATACATACTTCATGTTTCAACAAGTATTATTATACATACTTCATGTTTCAACAAGTATTATTATACACACTTCATGTTTCAACAAGTATTATTAGACATACTTCATGTT
>CM031616.1:5270062-5280062 GCA_018398815.1 Conus ventricosus
CTACTTCCTCCGCTACGTATCACTACTTCCTCCGCTACGTATCACTACTTCCTCCGCTACGTATCACTACTTCCTTCGCTGGAAGAGAATAACCATTATTGGCACCCTCACTTCATCACACCATCCGTCCTTCCGCTGAAGTAGCTATTGTGGGAAGTATGGTGACTCTGTTAAACGCCAACCGGGAATCTGCGCTTGTCCCTTTCTCTCTCCCTCCCGCACGTCCGCCCCTGCCTATATCAATCTGTATCTAGAGGCAGCCTATGCACATTAATGGACTGGCATCTAGAGGCAGCCTATACACCATTAATGGACTGGAAAGTCCCTGTTCCACAAAGAAATGATTGGTATCCGTGCGAACACACACACACACACACACACACACACGCACACGCACACGCACACACACGCACGCACGCACGCACACACACATTCACACACACACACACACACACACACACACACACACACACACACACACACACACACACACACACACATCATAAACACATGTGCATGTGCTGTCTTCTCATGCTTGTGTCAGATTTGTTGTTATGTCTGTTTTCATGCATAATCATATTCTGGTAACATATTCATTTCTGACAGGAGATCAGCAATAGTACAATCATGTTTTACGAACTGCTGCCCCTAACTTAAATTAAAAAAAAAAAAAAGCAAATGATACTGAAGACTGCATTCACCACCATATAACAACTCGCAGACATTCAGATCCATGTCTACCATTCACAGAAATGTATATTACCCTACAACTGAGCTCCATGAATTCAGTGAGAGTATAAGGAGCAAGGTTTACGTGGCTTCTCTCTTTCAGCTTGCACGGAAAACACACGAACCTCGTGCTTTTCGAACACATTGAAAAGGGGGGGGGGGGAGTAGGGGGGGGGGGGGGGGAGGAAGGACCTTCAAGAAAATTGTGGTTGTTTGGCTGCTGGAGTTTTCTTTTGTCTCGTAATGTTTTCAACTTAAATATCAAGAGCCATACCTAAATCTGCACAACATTCACCCCCCTCCCTCAAAATTTTTTTTAAATGAAAGAAAATAAAAGAAAAACAGAAAGGGGAAAAGGAAAAAAATGAAATTGATCGCAAGGAGAACCGAGAAAAAACACACACCTACGCCCCCTTCAGTAAACAAGGAACCACACTTGGCAGATGCGCGAATACGGTTAAGAAATTTTCAGCAATTTCTTAATGACAATTTTACTGAAACTCAAAGCCGTAATATGCGATTGAAGTTTTTAGTGGTCTTATCAACATTCTTTTTCATTTTTAATAAAGAGTGATAACAAGCAATTATTGCTTTATATAACAATTTGTTTATTGATATGTCATGCTAATATTGCAACAAATATTCACTTACATTTTTTACATCTCTCCGGCGCTCTACCAACTGAGCTATTCTGGTCCCCCACATGACACCAATACATGATAAATTTGCCTTCATGACTGGATCAAACATGTATACATTTTGCTAACAACTGCAAAACGTAGAGATTCTTGTTTGCGGCCAATCAAGAAGTGTCTTGTCTCGTCTCGGGGTTACTTCTTCACATTGTCTTAAAAATTGACTTTTGGACTGCTTTGGAAATCTGGTTCCGATCATTTCATTACTTTATTTTATATTCTGATTTTGTTTTGTTTTATTTATTTATCATTATTATTAATATTTCATTTTATGTATGTGTATATATATATATATATATATATATATATATATATATATATATATATATATATATATATATATATATATATATATATATATCTTTTTTATGGGGGGGGGGGAGGGGGGGAGGGGATCGTTTCAACATTTGCCTCATCTACACGGCTTGTCTGCAAACCCTACGGCGTGGTAATCCCCACTGGAGCTGCCCAGGTCATTATAGGCATCAACAAACTCAAGAATCGGTTTGGTTCAACAGTACCGGTGTTCTTTCCATAATTCATCCAGCTCTAGGTATTTGTTTATCCCGATCTTAACCTCCATCCTGCCCCCAATCCCCCATCTATGTGTGGCCCAAACACCCTGTCTAATCCCCCGTGAACATTCACAGCAGCACGGAACACACACAGTCTTAGGCTTTATCCGCTGTTCAAATCCAACGGTCTCCAAAGAACGTTTGCTTTGCGTGACAAGGATTCATAAATGCGTTTGTGACTTCGTAGTTAGCCGAACTGGAGAAAACAGACCGTGTTTACAAGTATCCTCGTCATCATTCATATCACTCCCATTCTGTGGTTCTGGAAAGTATTACCGCATAAGTGTCGAAAACAAAGGAAAGAATCATCCGATTCCATAAGCCTTTATTCTTCTTCTTCTTATTATTATTACTATTATTATTATTATTGTTATTATCATCATCATCATCATCATCATCATCATCATCATCATCATCATCATCATCATCATCATTATCATTATTATTATTATTATTATCATTATTATTAGAATTGTTGTTCTTGTCGTTGCTGTTGTTGTTGTGGTGGTGGTTTTGAGAGTACTACTATAACGTCTCTCCTCAGTTAGAGATCACACTTTGTGCATTTTGCTATGAACATACATTGTTTTTAAATTAACGGGCTGTTTAACTGGATAGAGCCGACTGAAGAACTGCCTGTTGGCACTAAACATTAATTTCTTGCGTTGTTCAGTCGAACAGTCACTCAGTTTTTTCATTCCCTTCTCCGATTTTTCACGGAGGATGTTGCTGTATATATTCGTGTCATCCTTACCAACGGACACATTCACCTTCGCTTCAGAACATTTGTGATGAGAAATTATGCATGCACTAGATGTAGTATGTGCGTTCTCACATGGAACCTCAGCTTAAGAGTTTCATCCGAAGAACACATCTACAGTTTCCCTATCAACATTAATGTGGAAGCGTAAGTGAAGAACAAAGGCCCATCAAGCCTTGGAAAACTCTGTGAAAGTGGAATGGCAACTAACGAACAGCGAGCGAATCATGGTGGGAACTTTATGAGAAAAAAAACTAAAATGTATATGCAACGAAAGAAAGAGCAGCAGTGCCAACCATGATAATACTGGAACACGGCCCTACAGCTGAAGAAATGATCGGAAGCAAAGCAGACAAACTCTGGTGGGAGTCAGACGTCAGAACGATTTCTCGCCAAACGAAGCTGAGTTTGGCTTTAAACGTGAAACTGTTGATATTTCGTAGGATACTACTTTCTACCAAAGAGAAACGAATGATGGTTGGTGTTTCTGTAATAAGGCGGTGAATTGGCAAACCTGTGACGTTTAAAGACAGACATGGCACTACGAAGGGAATGGCGCTGAGTGAAGAGTGCACTTACTCCGGACTCATCACGTGATCCAGGTTCCGCTCGAAACCCCCCACCCTCCTCCCTTTCCCCGCTTTCTTCTGTTCCCTCAATACAACACCTTACTGCGTGGTCGCTTTCTTCTGTTCCCTCAATACAACACCTTACTGCGTGGTCTGTTCCCTCAATACAACACCTTACTGCGTGGTCTGTTCCCTCAATACAACACCTTACTGCGTGGTCTGTTCCCTCAATACAACACCTTACTGCGTGGTCTGTTCCCTCAATACAACACCTTACTGCGTGGTCTGTTCCCTCAATACAACACCTTACTGCGTGGTCTGTTCCCTCAATACAACACCTTACTGCGTGGTCTGTTCCCTCAATACAACACCTTACTGCGTGGTCGCTTTCTTCTGTTCCCTCAATACAACACCTTACTGCGTGGTCGCTTTCTTCTGTTCCCTCAATACAACACCTTACTGCGTGGTCTGTTCCCTCAATACAACACCTTACTGCGTGGTCTGTTCCCTCAATACAACACCTTACTGCGTGGTAGCTTTCTTCTGTTCCCTCAATACAACACCTTACTGCGTGGTCTCAATCCTGCTCTTTTGGTGAGGTCGTGAACTGAGTTCCTGTACCTATTTTAGATCTTGCAAAAGTTCCCTAGCTTATCAAAGGGATTTATTGTGGTAGCATCCTGCGCCTGATCTGTTAATTAAGACAGCAGTGTGCAGGGAAACAATGAAGCGCGCAGAATCCGTAATATGTACAGCTACAGTCTGGCTGTCATAGAGAGGGCAGTTCACAGAGAGAAATCTTATGACAATATGCACCGTTACTCAGTTTCTATTTTGCCCGAACATAAAACCGTCACCTTTGTCTGATCCCTTACATAATTTTGTCTTGCAAAAAGAGAACTTCACAAAACGGCTTCCCCACTCCTGTAGCACTCCCAATCCATCTTTTAGCAGCAGTGGAGGGTAAGGAGGGCCTGGGTTTGCATTGGTGAATCCCCTTTGATTGGTGTTTGCTCTGCCGTCTGGCACAGTGTCTTGCTTCCATGTTTGGGTCTGAATGAAGAGGGTCCGGGGCTGACTCCTGCTGACTCGACTAACTGTGCCACAGAATATGCTGGAGCTTTTAGGGACCAGGATGACCTCCCTTCTCTCTCTCTCTCTCTCTCTCTCTCTCTCTCTCTCTCTCTCTCTCTCTCTCTCTCTCTCTCTCTCTCTCTCTCTCTACCCACATTCTTTCCAGCACAAAATGTAGTCCTGCTGCTAACAAGTGCCTGCAAACAGACACCACACATTCAATATACAGCACTGACACAATTACCTAGCACTAAACTATCTCTTTAGCAGATACTGTTCAAGCTGAGAAAGAAAATCCAAAATCTGTGTCCATCTCCAATCATTCCTTTTTTCTCCCTGAACTCCACGGAGGATCACTGGGGCACCACCACACTGAAGAAAAGTTCACCAATCATTTCGATATTGACTCAAACATCTCCCACATGTTCACTTCAGCATACTTGTACTGTCTGTATGGGCACGGAAAATGAAGATTGTTACAGCTCTGCTATTTGGCCAACCTAGTAAACTTCCCAACTTTCCAAATTCAGAGAAAACTTTGGGTCAGATAGAAAGTTCTGTTGTTTCTTTGCCAAGTCAGGAACAAGGAATGTGAACGGCAGTGTTTGGCAGATTTGTAACAAAGACTCTGCTGAACTCTGATAAACAGGCATGGGGTGCGATTTTTTCTTTCTCCCCGAAACTTCCAGAAAGTCAGATTGTGTCCGAAACTCTCGATCTATGGAAGCACTAACACACTCTAAACATGAACACATACTCCCTCTGATATTTTCCTAAAATATGTCCGGGGAAATTGTCTGGTAAGCAAATTATATTACAATAGTTTTTGACCTCGTTCACGAAATAAGAACTCCCTTTTGTATCTGTGTTTGTATGTCTGTCTAACTTTGTAAGTGTTAAGTCTGTCTTTGTCTTTTTAAAAATCTCTCCTTGTCTCTCTGTTTTCTCTAAAAGTTTTTGTCTTAAAGTCTAGACAGACTCTCCTCCTCTCTCTCTCTCATCTCTCTCCCCTCTCCCCTCTCTCCTCTCTCTCTCTCTCTCTCTCTTCCTCCTCCTCTCTCTCTCTCTCTCTCTCTCTTGTGTGGGGTGTGTGTGTGTGTGTGTGTGTGTGTGAGAGAGAGAGAGAGAGAGAGAGAGAGAGAGAAAAGAGAGAGAGAGAGAGAGAGAGAGAGAGAAAGGAGAGAGAGAGAGAGAGAGTGTGTGTTGTGTGTGTGTGGTGTGTGTGTGTGTGTGTGGTGTGTGTGTGTGTGTGTGTTCCGTCCTGTCTCCTCTCTCTCTTCTCTGTCTGTCTGTCTGCCTCTCTCTCTCTCCTTATTTTAAAAATCAACTTTACTAGAAAAACTTACGCCTGTGCGTGAGGCCATTAGGAAATGTTACGATTTTATTAATGTTTTGTTAACCTTTGATTGGATACACACTAGGAATGAATGTGTACTATTGTTTGCAAGGACAGGAAGAGGGAAATGTTATTGCCGTTACCACGCACCCACCCCCCTCCCCTCCTTTCCCAAAGACCCCTCTTTTGTAATGCCCAATAAAGATAAAGTCTCTCCACTCTCCCCTTTCTCTCTCCTCCCTCTCTTTTCCTCTCTCTCTCTCCTCTCTCTCCTCACCCTCTCCTCTCTCACACTCTCTCTCTCTCTCTCCTCTCCTCTCTCCTCTCCCTCTCACCTCCCCCTCTCTCTCTCTCTCTCTCTCTCTCTGTGTGTCTTGTTGGCCTAGTAGGTAAGGTATCCCCACTTTGCCCCAGGAACCGACTTCAATACCCATTCAAGATGGCTAGGCAGGCAGAAATGTTTCTCTTAGGAGTCAGAAATCGCGCTGACTAACGACCCCCCCCCCCCTTCTTGTGCTCAGTCGGACAGACTCGAGCCCCTGTGTGTGAACGCATGAAATAAGATCTTGCAAGCACCTAAAATATATCTTCAATTCAAGCACCTAAATATATCTTCAATTCAAACGTGAAGTCGGTTCTGCTCTACGGCTGCGAGACTTGGAGAATGACCAAGGCAATACAGCAAAAAAATTCAGACCTTCATCAATACCTGTCTGAGGCGCATCTTCAAAATCAGATGACCAGAAAAACATCAACAATGAAGATCTATGGAAGCAAGCAGGACAGGAACCAGTGGCCATGCAGATTCTGCGGAGGAAGTGGGGCTGGATTAGACACACTCTCAGGAAGCCAGCATCCAGCACCACACGCCAAGCCCTGACATGGAACCCGCAGGAGAAAAGGAAGAGAGCCGACCTCGCAGCAGCTGGAGGCGAGACACTGAGGCAGAGATAAAGAGGCAGGGACCAACTGGACAGGCATTCAGCGAGCAGCCCAGAACCGAGTGCGATGGCGGAGTGTTGTCGATGGCCAATGCTCACCCTTGAGCTATGGGCCTAAGTAAGCACCTAAAATACCACTTAACCTCTCCAAAAAAGAGTAGACTATTGGGTGTCCGTGGGTTGGATGACACAGATATAAGACATTTGCACCATAGTGATGTACTTATGTTTCATCCCAGAAAACGGAGAAACGGTGTGTAGCTACTTTGATGGTGGGATTAAAACGATCGCCTATATCCATATAAAAAAAAAATCTCACCACTGATGAGCTTTGAAGGTCTGAGAGAGAGAGACTAAGAGAGAGAGAGAGAGAGAGAGAAGAGAGAGAGAGAGAGAGAGGAGAGAGAGAGAGGGAGAGACAGACAGACAGACAGACAGACAGACAGAGACAGAGACAGAGAAAGGGACTGAGAGACAAAGAGACAGAGAGACGTAGCGACGGAGAGGCGAGTAATCAAATAAAAAATTCAGTCTAGACACACATTCCGGCAAGCGCTGTCATATTATCTTTATTCAGCCTTGACACACATTCCCGCAGGCGCTGTCATATTATCCTTATTCAGTCAAGACACACATTCCGGTAAGCGCTGTCATATTATCTTTATTCAGTCTAGACACACGTTCCGGCAAGAGCTGTCATATTATCTTTATTCAGTCAAGACACACATTCCGGCAAGCATTGCCATATTATCTTTATTCAGTCTAGACACACATTCCGGCAAGAGCTGTCATATTATCTTTATTCAGTCTAGACACACATTCCGGCAAGCATTGCCATATTATCTTTATTCAGTCTAGACACACATTCCGGCAAGCGCTGCCATATTATCTTTATTCAGTCTAGACACACATTCCGGCAAGCGCTGCCATATTATCTTTATTTCAGTCTAGACACACATTCCGGCAAGCGCTGCCATATTATCTTTATTCAGTCTAGACACACATTCCGGCAAGCACTGCGATATTATCTTTATTCAGTCAAGACACACATTCCGGCAAGCGCTGCCATATTATCGTTATTCAGTCAAGACACACATTCCAGCAAGCACTGCCATATTATCTTTATTCAGTCAAGACTCGTATTCCGGCAAGCGCTGTCATATTATCTTTATTCAGTCAAGACCCACATTCCGGCAAGCACTGCCATATTATCTTTATTCAGTCTAGATACACATTCCGGCAAGCACTGCCATATTATCTTTATTCAGTCTAGACACACATTCCGGCAAGCGCTGCCATATTATCTTTATTCAGTCTAGACACACATTCCGGCAAGCGCTGCCATATTATCTTTATTCAGTCAAGACACACATTCCGGCAAGCGCTGCCATATTATCGTTATTCAGTCAAGACCCACATTCCGGCAAGCACTGCCATATTATCTTTATTCAGTCAAGACACATATTCCGGCAAGCGCTGTCATATTATCTTTATTCAGTCAAGACCCACATTCCGGCAAGCGCTGCCATATTATCTTTATTCAGTCTAGACACACATTCCGGCAAGCGCTGCCATATTATCTTTATTCAGTCTAGACACACATTCCGGCAAGCGCTGCCATATTATCTTTATTCAGTCTAGACACACATTCCGGCAAGCACTGCCATACTATCTTTATTCAGTCAAGACACACATTCCGGCAAGCGCTGCCATATTATCGTTATTCAGTCAAGACACACATTCCGGCAAGCACTGCCATATTATCTTTATTCAGTCAAGACACATATTCCGGCAAGCGCTGTCATATTATCTTTATTCAGTCAAGACCCACATTTGGTAAGCACTGCCATATTATCTTTATTCAGTCTAGACACACATTCCGGCAAGCACTGCCATATTATCTTTATTCAGTCTAGACACACATTCCGGCAAGCGCTGCCATATTATCTTTATTCAGTCAAGACACACATTCCGGCAAGCGCTGCCATATTATCGTTATTTAGTCAAGACACATATTCCGGCAAGCGCTGTCATATTATCTTTATTCAGTCAAGACACACATTCCGGCAAGCGCTGCCATATTATCTTTATTCAGTCAAGACACACATTCCGGCAAGCGCTGCCATATTATCTTTATTCAGTCTAGACACACATTCCGGCAAGCGCTGCCATATTATCTTTATTCAGTCTAGACACACATTTCTGGCAAGCACTGCCATACTATCTTTATTCAGTCAAGACACACATTCCGGCAAGCGCTGCCATATTATCGTTATTCAGTCAAGACCCACATTCCGGCAAGCACTGCCATATTATCTTTATTCAGTCAAGACACATATTCCGGCAAGCGCTGTCATATTATCTTTATTCAGTCAAGACCCACATTTGGTAAGCACTGCCATATTATCTTTATTCAGTCTAGACACACATTCCGGCAAGCACTGCCATATTATCTTTATTCAGTCTAGACACACATTCCGGCAAGCGCTGCCATATTATCTTTATTCAGTCAAGACACACATTCCGGCAAGCGCTGCCATATTATCGTTATTTAGTCAAGACACACATTCCGGCAAGCGCTGTCATATTATCTTTATTCAGTCAAGACACACATTCCGGCAAGCGCTGCCATATTATCTTTATTCAGTCAAGACACACATTCCGGCAAGCGCTGTCATATTATCTTTATTCAGTGAAGACACACATTCCGGCAAGCGCTGTCATATTATCTTTATTCAGTCAAGACACATATTCCGGCAAGCACTGCCATATTATCTTTATTCAGTCTAGACACACATTCCGACAAGCGCTGTCATATTATCTTTATTCAGTCAAGACACATATTCCGGCAAGCGCTGTCATGTTATCTTTATTCAGTCAAGACACATATTCCGGCAAGCACTGCCATATTATCTTTAAGTCTGTTCGTCCCATCTCTCTACACAGAGACCTGTTCACAGCACGTGACAAAATTACAATCTGACTTACTCGAATTCTTTCGTTAACATGTCCTGACCTACGCTATATACACAATCAACAGATGATAATGGGACTCTCTCTTTCTCCCCCTCTCTCTGTCTGTCTGTCTGTCTGTCTGTCTGTCTCTCTCTCTCTCTCTCTCTCTCTCTCTCTCTATCTTTCTATCTCTCACTCTCTCTATATCTACACACACACACACACACACACACACACACACACACACACACACACACACACACCACACACACACACACACACACACCACACACACACACACACACACACACATACACACACACACACACACACACACATATACATACATATATATATATATATATA
>CM031616.1:5282562-5287562 GCA_018398815.1 Conus ventricosus
CGCAATGCGAGGACGGCTTACGGTCGACCTTGATGGATAGAGATCGACAGCCCACGCAATGCGAGGACGGCTTACGGTCGACCTTGATGGATAGAGATCGACAGCCCACGCAATGCGAGGACGGCTTACGGTCGACCTTGATGGATAGAGATCGACAGCCCACGCAATGCGAGGACGGCTTACGGTCGACCTTGATGGATGGAGATCGACAGCCCACGCAATGCGAGGACGGCTTACGGTCGACCTTGATGGATGGAGATCGACAGCCCACGCAATGCGAGGACGGCTTACGGTCGACCTTGATGGATGGAGATCGGCAGCCCACGCAGTGAGTGCAGACGTTGTGAAATGCTGTCACGATATGATAGTGCTTGACGGAATTAGCATGGTAGTCCACTGCATAACTTTTCCAGACATAATTATTATAAGAATTCTCTGCGAAATACACGAAGAGCGTAGTCACTGCGAGTATGATAGCACAATTATAACAAAAAACAACAACAAAACAAACTAAACAGAAAAGAAAAGACAGAGAGAGGATGTGGAGACACAAGTTGAAGACCAACTACCCTTTTGGTTTCAATGTGTGGGATTAGTTGGTTTCACGTGAACAGTCTGCCCTGGGAACTTTGCCTTTCGCTGAACCAAGACTCCACCCAGGTATCACTATTTATCATACAGTAATGAGGGGCGGGGGGGGGGGGGGGGGGGGGGGGGGTATGCGTAAAACACGTTAGTCAGTGGTTTGGACGGCGCGGCGTTCCATGGTTAGGGGGAAGGGTTTGAGAGACGAAAGCGCTTCTTTAAAATGCTTTGGGTGTTTTTTTTTTTAAATTTAACTATTGTACTTTTCTTGTTTATTGTTGTTGTTAGCTGTATTTGCTGTTTTTCTATAGCTTTTTATTTCTGTTACCTACCAAGGTGAACCCTTTTACATGGTTTTGCCGAGCATAATTTTCTGACGCTGGTTCTGTCATCCGTACTGCTAGAGTCAAAACAAACCGCACAAGACTTAACGCTAAAAGACTGGAAGGAAGGCGGAGCACAGTATAGGTTAAAAGAAAATGGTGTTTTATGCATTTGCTGCTGTGACTGCCATCGTTGATCTCTCCTCTCTCTCTCTCTCTCTCTCTCTCTCTCTCTCTCTCTCTCTCTCTCTCCTCTCTCTCTCTCTCTCTCTCTCTCTGTGTGAACTGTCATGGAATTTGTGTTCGCAAACCTGAAAAAAAGAACTATGACAGAAACTAAGGGCATTTTCATGACACCTATTGTTTTGAAAACTTTCTTGTGCTCTAATCATGCATATGCATAAGTACTACGTAACACAGTAAAAAGTGTAAACCGATGTAGATTCCAGAATGACAAATGAGATATCACAAAATTATCACAATCTCAACATCTATTTCACTTTCTTACTATTTCACCATCTCACCATCTCACTATGTATTTAACCCCCCCCCCCCCCCCCCTGAACAGAAGAAAGTTGGATGTATAAACATAAGCAATACACCAATATATAAATGATATGTTACACAATCAAGGTTGTTTACATTTTTTAGAATCCCGCCCAGGCCGGTGTATTTAAGGTCAAGGGGAATAACATAATCACAGGCCGGTGTATTTAAGGTCAAGGGGAATAACATAATCACAGGCCGGTGTATTTAAGGTCAAGGGGAATAACATAATCACAGGCCGGTGTATTTAAGGTCAAGGGGAATAACAAAATCACTTTTCTCAGACTGCACAGCTGCTGCCATGTGTGACTAGTAGAACGGCGTCCATTGAGGAAACAATATGGAGATGTGACACAATCGGCACCCACAGCAGTCGGTTCCTTGCTCAGTAGGTCTGTGCGACACCCGTCGCTTCTCCTTGAATTCGGTTGCTGTTCTGGTTCAAGCTAACTAAAGATTGTGCATGCATGACTACTGTTACGTTCCTATTCTATGTTTATGATCTGCTATCTACATTGTCCCGCAGGCTTCGTTATAAGCGTCACTCGTACATAAACTGACATTCATTCCCCGAGTCTAGCAGAAACAAAAGACCACACAACACACCTCATGGACACCATTCACATAGTACTGTCATTGATGCATGTGATGTATGGTCGTGGTTCTGCTGGGAGGACCGTGCAGACGTGAAGATGGTCTCCTCAGTCCAATAGAAACCCTACGGATTCCACACTTGAGCACGCGTTTGCGGGCAACAGTCAGGGAGCTGAAAAACCATTGCCCGTTGGTTGCACCGCTTTTCTTACCAAGCCGGTAAAAACCCCTCATGTGTAGTGGCACAGACCTATAACAAAGTATGTCTAACTTTCAAAACTAGCACCCAGTTAGTAAAGTTTCAGCAACAGCTGAAATACGTTGCTCTATCTTGTGTTCAAGATGTTATTCTGCCCCGGCATTTCTTTGAAAAAAATAGTATTCTCTAGATTCAGCAGCAAGGGAATAAATAGAATAGCCTGAAGATAATTTCAAAGGTGCAGCCCCAGCGTGAATTAGTTCATTTTACAACACAAGCGCTGTTAATAAAACCCTCCAAACATCTTTGGTTTGTGTGAATCTATTAGAAGAGAAGGAACGTTCAGTGGAGAGTGATAATATTCATCGATCAGCCCTTCAGAGACAGGCTGCCTTCGGAATCAATACTCTCGAACATATTCTCTCTCTCTCTCTCTCTCTCTCTCTCTCTCTCTCTCTCTCTCTCTCTCCTCTCTCTCTCTCTCTCTCTCTGAGTATATGCTTCTCTCTGTCTGTCTGTCTGTCTCTCTCCCTGTGTGTGTGTGTGTGTGTGTGTGTGTGTGTGTGTGTGTGTGTGTGTGTGTGTTGTGTGTGTGTGTGTGTGTGTGTGTGTGTGTGTTTGTGTGTGTGTGTTGTGTGTGTGTGTGTGTGTGTGTGTGTGTGTGTGTGTGTGTGTGTGTGTGTGTGTGTGATATCTCATCTTATTTATTCTGGCCTGATTCAATAGGATTCATTTCAGATGATACACAGATGACAAAGTGGTAAACATCTACCGGCAGCCAAGGCACAGTGGTCAATGTTACGGGTAAGACTGTCGTGCATTCGCGTCTCATCAAAACCCTATGTTTTTTTTTTTCGCTCCCAGCCTTTCCCCGAACTGCTGAGTGAGTTATGGGTCAGATTCGAAGACCAGAACAACACAGTCGAGATTTATCGACTTAATGGATGCATCTATGACACTATTGTATACGTTTTCTCACCAGCACTGCGTGCATCATTATTTCTAAGGGCTTTGTTGATGATGAGATCTGTGATGAAAAGTCCAAGGCAATCTAGCCTTATATATAGTCTCAGACCAAAAAAGGAGAACAATTTATAGTGGTGTTACACAACACTAACTATTTTCTTGAGGTGTCCCCAAAAAAGAGAACAATTTATAGTGGTGTTACACAACACTAACTATTTTCTTGAGGTATCCCAGTTTCTGTCTCCAAATGCAAACGGAACTCGCGCCTTCTGTGGATACGATAAAGGGGTAAAAAAAACCCGAAACATTTCAAAACGCGTGTCATCTCATACGAGCGGAAAGAACAGCAAATAGAAATTCAATTCCACTTATAAAAAGAATTGCGTCCTTTGTCTAGCGATTGATCATTTGAGGGTGCTTTGCGATCCTTTCTTTGGTAATGGATATCATGAGATGCTGGCAATCCGAAAGCAAATAAAACGTTTTGTTCGTTTATGTCCTAGTCGTTCACGCTGCGCGTGTTCATATCTCAAGGGAAAACCAAAGCCAAGCCAAGCAAAGCAAAGTTAAGCAAAGCAAAACAAAGCAAAGCAAAGTAAAGCAAGGCAAGGTATAGCACAGCAAAGCAGAGCAGAGCAAAGTAAAGCAAAGCATAATTAAAGTAAAGCAAAGCAAAACCTTACTCTCCGCTAAAAAAATCAGCTGTAAGAGCTACCACGCCTCTACAATGTGGAACACTATTTTATCACTATTGTTTTCATCGCCATCATGAAAGACTCCTAAATCCCGTGACCCTTCCGACCCTGCTCACTTAGTGACTCCATTCCCCCCCCCCCCCTCCCCCTCATCCCCATCCCCACCTCCAAACCGCCATCCCGCTCAACAAACCATGCCTGTGGAAAAGTCGTAGCTCAACAACTAAACAATCATCGTCCTCTTTGGGGAATGTGTTGGCGAGGTCCTTGATTTGCTGGATTAGAACTGGTGGCACGTGACACCACCGAGGTCACTGAGCGGTAAGGCAGCGTCTTCTCTTGTGGGTTGGTCCATGACGACATGGTATTGACAGCATCATAGCAACCGCCGGTTCTGATGCCTGGACAGGACGACATGGTGTTGACAGCATCATAGAAGCCGCCGGTGTCGTATATAATACTGTCGCCGTGGAATTGTATCGCAGCGATAGCATTTCACGTGAAATATTGTTGCAGCGACAATATTTTCTGGAAAAAATTGTCGCGCGACAACTTTTCACGAAAAATGTCCTATAGAATATTGTAGCTGTCCATAAAATACTGTCGCTCGAAATTTTGCGACAGTTTTTTTGCGACAGTACACTGTGAAATATTGTAGTCAGTGAATGCTGTCGCTTGCAACACATTTTCACGTGAAATCTTACTACTAGAGTTAACATTTCATGTGAAATATGGTCGCAGCGTTAATATTTCACATCGACGATTTTTTCTGCAAAGTGAAAAAATGTCGCCGCGGTTGAGCGTCAAAATATCACAGAAAATAATGCAGCCTGCCATTGAATGAAACATCGTCGCAAGTGATTTTTTATCATAAATGTTTTTGACGAAAGTCAAATTTCCATTCTCGTGTGTGTGTGTGTGTGTGTGTGTGTGTGTGTGTGTGTGTGTGTGTGTGTGTGTGTGTGTGTGTTTGTGTGCGTGTGTGTGTGTGTGTGTGTGTGTGTGTGTGTGTGTGTGTGTGTGTGTGTGTGTGTGTGTGTACTGTGATGTCTTTTAAGCCTGCCACCTCCTCCCCAGCAACTCCTTTTATTT
>CM031616.1:5295062-5297562 GCA_018398815.1 Conus ventricosus
GTTGTCAGACGTGGTTTTGGGAGTGATCGTATCACAATGATATGCCAAGTTACATACCTATACACAACTGTGCATTCCTCAGACTCAATGTTCTCATCAAAAAGGAGTCGGATGAGAAAGGGGTGAGGTTGAGAGTTTCGCAAGTGTTTCCAGTCCAGGAACAAAGTTGTGAGGGACCGTATTTCGCACGGTCCCAAATTCTGTGGACACGTTGACCGGAACAGGGAGACCTGTAAAACCGGTTGGCCTGTCTACCTGACTGCTACTCACCTGCGTTTTGCGAAAGTCAGGTGAGCGAGGATTTCCCTTTAGTCTCCGCAGAGCTACCGGCCGAGCAACTTCACCAGAGATCCGAAGGGAGACTGGAGGTGTGTCCTCGCTGGGAGTCTGGTATGTGTTGATAACTGAATTGAAGTTAGAGTTGAATTAATGAAGTTGATTTTTTCTACAGGTGGTTGGAAACTTTACAGCTCTTGGTAAAGGCCTAAACATATTTGATTGTTCCCTTGATATATCTTATGATTTGACGAGACATAGGGTGACAGTAGGAAGTTGTACTTAGTAAATGTGAGTCGAGAGGAGGATGAGGAGAATGGAGTGAGTAGAAAGAAAAAAGAATATGTATACTGATATGTGTTCGGAAAAAAGTATCTAGTTAAATCACTGTGTTATTGAAAAAAAAGTGTTGTTTATCTTTTTCCCTAAAGTATCATAATGATGTGAGTGTTGGTGAGCTCTGGAAGTAAGCAATGAAAATTAGTGTGCATAAATTGTCGGAAAATGTATTCGGATTCTTTTGTGGAAAGATAAAAAGGGACGAACAGAAATCGTTCCTTGATATGTTTAGACACGTCTAGTGATGATGGTGAACATTCTTCTGTTGATAAAAAGGGGCGAACGAAAATCGTGTCTTGAAATGTAATTGGACATGTCTAGTGATGATGTGATATGACAAAAACATTTTCTTGATAAAATGGGACAAACGGAATTCGTTCCTTTATATGTAATAATTGTATTCTTGGTAGTCTGAAAAAGGGTTCCATGTGGAAATCATGGTGTTAATCAAAGAAAAATCTTCTCTTGTAATGCACCCATTGTATTGAAATTTTGTAAATTCTGTTATTGGTATTTACCCCCAAGTTCCAGTGAAATGCATTATGTGAAGAGTGACTGTTTGTTACAAACAAGAACAATGAATGTGCTGAAGTAGGCAAATAATCAAGGTAGTTGTCAGTTCCCCAGGTGTCAGTGAAGCCCCGTGTCCGACCTGGAACTGACTGCCGTCCAGGTGTGGGGTGCTGCCTGTGCCCAGCCCCCTGTCTCTACCCTGCCAGGGTATGGAGCGGCTGACCGAGGGTCAGTAGACGTCGTGTGTGCGCCGCCAACCAGTGTGGGGTGCAGCACGAGCCCAGCCGTGGGAGAGGCTGTCCGCGTGGCCATCAATGAGCTGGAGTGAGAAAGGGCTTCAGAGGTCGTCGAACCTGCCTCCGTGAGCAGTGTCGTTTCCGTCGTGTCGACGTGTGTTCTGTTGTGTGGGAGTCCCTGGAAGGACTCCACGAACTGCTTTCGTGAGTGGCTCCTGTTCTATGTGAAGACTGTGTGAGTCGGGCCGGACGCGGCCAAGTGCATAGACTGTCCGTGATGATACTGCTGTGGGTGTCAGTCTGGCCTGCTGAGAAAAAAGAAATATGTTACTGTGACAAGATAGTGCCTAGTGTCATTGCGCGCCCTTAATGGTTGTGGCATGAACTAATATATCTGCTTGTTCTTCTTATGTAACATGTATTTGTTATGATTTGAGGGTTCAGGCAGCAAAAGAAAATAAAGTAGAAACTTAACTTGTTGCCTGGTTATCTATGTTCGTGTGGTGTGGGTGTGTGAAGGGAAAAGTCGTACACGCATCCAAACTTCTTCAGGAGAGAGTCAGACAGTAACACACGCACCGCACACCATCCGTAACAAACGTTCTTGCGCACAGAGGACCCGGTGATTCCACCAAGGTTCAGGATTCTGCTTTGAGATTTTAACACTGTTTAGCACCAAACCGCGTAACATTCTGATGAGTAGAACTGACTCAAACTGTGACTCTGAACTAGAAGTTCAGTACGTCCATTTGGCACTTAATGCTTTAATCACCGTTAAAAATCCTTCGTAAGTACACACACACACACACACACACACACACACACACACACACACACACACACACACACACACACACACACACAGAGGTCATCCTTGTTGATAACATCTTGTCTTTCCCGGTGGATACAGAGTCGATTAACACCATTTCCAGGATTCGATTTCTCCGTGCATCTGCCAACTTGACCATTCAGTTCTACAGATTCGAATCTACAGCTGGACTTTCAGCGGCGATTGTGTTGTCCTTCCAGATAACAGATCACGAAATTGTCTAAAGGAACAAATGTGTCGAAGGTATTCAAAAGCAAGAAGAAGTATGACCAACAAGCACATTTAATGCCTGATTGCGGTCCTGCCT
>CM031616.1:5300062-5317013 GCA_018398815.1 Conus ventricosus
CAATATTGTTGACCAAGATATAGCCAGTTTTAATATGTGTTTGACTATCGATGAGATGGTTCCTTATTTAATAAATGGCGCTGCATTGTTGAAAGTTGGCCAAAGCAAAACAATCCATCATGCGTTGATTGTTGGGCGTTGGCTTGAGACAGCCCAAGTCATGTTTAAAAAACAAAAAACGCATCAAACATGGCGTTCATTTCTTAAGACGCAGGTAAACATGGCTGATTCGCATGCTAGAAAACTTATTCAAATTTCTATGTGTTTTTATAACTATCCTAAATTTCATAAGCTAGGAATCAGTATAAATGAACTGTGTAGCAAACGCCAAACCATTATTAGACTTATGCAACTGGATAACGATTTTCGAATGTTCTGGCAAACAAACTAGATAGGGCTAGGCAGATCTTAGTACATCTACCAGTATGGAGAGGAGTAGTGTGTGGCCAGCACTATCTTCATATAAATGCTCCAAATATACAAGACGGATGTACTACTACTGGCGATTAGAGCCGCCATAAAAGCTTGGCTACAGCAATTACTGCTGTAACTCTGCCAAAGCCAGTTGCAAGCCTGGTTGAGAAAAGAGGAGCACAGCAAACTAGGCCAAGTGATCATATGTGATCACTTGACCTGCAAAGCGCAGCAGCCTGCCGCCAATGACGTTAGCACGGAGCACCTGCAAACTAGGCCAAGTGATCATATATGATCACTTGACCTGCAAAGCGCGGCAGCACCTGCAAAGCTCAGCGGCAAACTAGGCCAAGTGATCATATGTGATCACTTGGCCTAGTTGATTGAGGTTGCGAGCAAGACACAGCCTGTTTAGTCACAAAGCAAGAAGTGGTCCTAGTAGTTTCACTTCTTGTTTGTTTGTTGGTGTTTGTGTGTTTTGTCCTACCCCACGCATGCACACCCCCACCCCCACCCCGGACTGTCTATTGTGTGTTTGTTTGTTGTTTGTTTGTGTTTATTGTTTGTTTGTTGTTTGTGTTTTGTTCTACCCCCCGCACGCACGTACCCCACCCCACCCCACGCATGCACACTCAAGTCATCCTTAAGTCATCCCAAGTCCCGTCTAAGTTCTTACTTAAGTTGCCCTCAAGTCATCCTGAAGTCATCCTCAAGTCATCCGCAAGTTCTTACCCAAGTTATCCTCAAGTTATTCTCAAGTTACTTCTAAGTTCTTATTCAAGTTGTCCTCAAGTCATTCTCAAGTTCTTACCCAAGTTAACCTAAGATCATAACTAAGTCATCCTCTAAGTACAACCAAGTTCTTATTCAAGTTATCTTATAATTATCAAAAAAATACAATCTATGTTTTTATCTTAAATAGTAGATGTCTAATATAGTACACACACGCCTCAAAAAACGCGTCATCGTTGAGGATGTCTTGCTTAGCGTTCTCTGCATAGATCTTAATGAAGTTCTTACATCCTAAGCAACCGCATTGATTACAATTCTGGTCTATGGAAATGTCTTTTATAGACTCCATGTCTTTATTTATTGACTTTATCATTTTATAATACGCCATGATCTATTTTTATTAAAAAATTTAAAATTAAGTTCTTAAAATATTATTGCATTATAAATGGATCAAAATGATGCTTTGTTATTGGCGGTTTTGGCGTGCTGTTGTCTTTTTCTGTATTTAGTGGTTCAGATTTTTTTGATTGCTTTTGTTTTTGTTGCCATTGGTTATATATTTTATAACAGTAATAACCGCCCCCAACAGCAGCAATGGCGCCAAAAATGGCAACAGTTTTAAGTTCAATATTCCATGAAGACTTTGGTGCTGTAGGTCTTGTATCACATGGAGTTTTTATAGCGGACATTGAATCAACTTGTTCTGGCGTTGGCGGTGTTATGTTTTCATGATGAGTTATATTCTGTAACATTAATTTTTTTTGTCTGTTCCACTCTGCTAATTTTTTTCCTGCTTTAACACGCCCAGGATGAGGATGCTTTTCACTGGTCCCCACCTGATTCAGTGTTTTCTGCTGATTTTCTGGCTTGGTTACTTTCTCCACCTGATTCAATGTTTCCTGATTCTGGTTCTGATGATTTTCCAGCTCGTTCATTTTGAAGGGAAACAAAATCTATATGATTAAAAGTAATTAATCCCATGATTAATGGCGATAACAATGTTCCAAATCTGTAGTATAGATCACATCCTAGAGACTCTAATGACTTTGTTAAAACTGGATCTTGCGTTAAATCATACGTAAGATCTTGTTCAGAATCAATGGGGGCAAATCTACTGACTAGTTTAGTGTACAAACTAAGAACCGTTTGCCCCACACTTTTCACCATTCTAGACCCCAGCTGCGCCTCATACCTGTTATGATACTTTATAATGTCTTGTGGCGACATCTGTTGAATCTGTTCTATGCTGAATTCAGTTCCGAGGAACTGTTTTGTTTTCCCACATGCTGCCAAAGAATACAGCCTCTCCTTTTTGGGCATAATAGCTTGATCATCAACTTGGTCATTCATAAGTTCAGGAAGGTTTAGGCTGCCCTGTAGCTGTAGTAGATCATCGCTGTTCATGTTTTTTATATTAATTATAATTATTTTATTTTTTAAAATGAGCACCGAAAAAACTATTGCCAACCTTGTATACTATTCTGCTGTTATTGGAGGGCTAAGTGTAGGATACTCAATGCTTGGTAAAAGCTTGTTAAGAATTAAACCAGCAGATCTTGGCAAACTAGACTTTGAGGATTCAGCAAAGCTAATTGCTATTATTGCAGCTTCGTTTGCCACGAAAGATTTTCTAGTCAAGCAAGGAATAATTCCAGACAGTATAAATATGTAAATAAAAAATACATTTATAAAAAATGGCCTCACTCGTAATGATGATAGGTGGCGCTGTGGTGAATGCGCTTGCTTTTAGCGGAAGTAATTTTGCATTTAGTAAACTGCGGGATGACGGCGAGAGAAAAAGACATAACAAAGCTATGGAGCAACTAGCAGCTGCACAAGACGCCTATGAAAAGCAGAGACTTGAGCAGTTAGATTTTATTAATGACACACTGAAAAAACAGGGGCATGCAGCTTACACATTTAAAGATGTTGATCAAGCAATAAAACAATATTATCTAGTAACAGGCAAACCAATCCAGACATTGCCCCCACCAAAATTCAGTGACTTTTATCAACCATCAGAAAAACAAAAGATGCAAGAAATCGCGTTTATTGCCTTTGGTATGACCGTTGTGTATTTTGTTGCACATAATATTGGCTGAATAAAAAATGAACAAAATCTATTATTCGCCCAAAGGATATTGGAAGGGAATAACAGCAATTAAAAAGCTAAGCCAAGCAGCTGGAGTCAGTGAACAAACAGCAAAAGAATGGTTATCTAAACAAGCGATTTGGCAAATTTATTTACCAGCGCCTAGACGAATACAGAGACCACACTTTGTGAACGCAATACCAAACGACACCCATCAAATGGATCTTCTATATTTACCCTCTGATGCGATTAGACGAAAAAGATTTAAGTACGCGCTCACAGTCATTGACATAGCTTCAAGATACAAAGATGCGGAACCATTAACACAAAAGAGTGCTTCTGCCGTTGCTGTTGCCATACAACTGATATATCAACGAGGCCCTTTAACTTATCCTCGCATGATTCAAGTCGATGATGGAAAAGAATTTAAAGGGCAAGTGAATCAATTATTGTTGAAACATAGAGTTACCATTAAAAGAGGCATTCCGGGAGTTCACAGATCACAGGCTTTAGTTGAAAACTTTAACAAACAGTTAGCTGAAAGACTTTTCTCCTACCAGTATCACAGAGAGCTTATTGACAATTCTCGCAACACAGAATGGGTTAGAAGACTGCCCTCAGTTTTGCGCGCAATGAATAATGAAGAATTTAAAGGACTAAAACCAGTACAAGCAATCAAAAGAAAAACAATAAATGTTGCTGAAGACTCCAGTACACCCAGCAAACTATTACCGTTTGGTTGAAAGTAAGGCACCTTTATTTACCGGGAGAAGCAGAAGGGGACACTCGCATCAGGGCAACCGATCCAGTTTGGAGTGTTGACCCATATGAAATAAAAAGAATTGTAAAGATGAATCCGCCCGTGTATTATTTACGAGAAACTGGCACAACAAAACAACCAGCTCCTCAAAGATCTTTTGTGAAAGAAGAACTGCAGATAATTCCGCCAGACACAGTTCCGCTTTAATTAATTTACGTAAACATATTTTGGTTTAAAATGGAAGGCCAGAAGGAAGCGCAGAACGAAACAAGAATGGTAAAGGAAGAGACCTTGAAAATGATACGGGAATCATTTCAGGCGTGTAATGCTATTAAGGAAACATTTTCGAGGATTAATCAATGCATGCTAAATCATCCAGATCACCTACAACTCAAACCCCCAAATTGGGAAAAAGAATATCTTGAAATAATAAAAAAAATTCGAACTCGTCAAGCAAACATGAGAAAAGATTTAAATGAATTGGATGAAGCTATGATTGATCTTATAATAAAAGTTGATGAAAAATATAAAACCCCCTGTTTATGCGGTCCTCCAGTGCCGATTGCATATGAAAACTCCGGATTAACAAACACCCGTTTTGTGTTTGTTCTATCTAATGATTTCTTTGTTACAACTGTTGTGTTGATCTCATGTAGATTAGATCGCAGTTTTACGTTTGTCATGATGAAAAAGCTATTGCCAAACAATGCTTCTTGAGTTGTCTTGATATGTTTGACGCAAAAACGCGCGGGATATTCCCTTTGCTTTCTTAATGATTTTCTCCTGGCTCGAAATACTGTACATTTTTTACCTTAAACCAACAAACTCCTTGATCACCTTTCCAGAAAATTCATCCTTCATTTTTCCTAAAAACCTTCTTGTTAGTAATTGAATGCAAAGGCGAATCTTTAGGTAATCAGATGTATCATACCATCCGCATGTCCTTTAGCTATTTCCATTTCCATGTCTTTATAGATTCTCAGTAGAATATCTATAACAAAACTGTCTGTATCTGTGTAAAGAACTCTGGACTCAGGATACGAGGGCTTAAAGTAGTCATAAAGAAACTCTAACATCAAAAGCTTTGATAATTCTAAAACAGAAAACCCCAATAAATACAGGTTTGTCTAATTTACTTTCTTTTTTTTCTCATTATGCCAAAAAGCTGATCATGAAATCTTCTAAAGTCCTGATAAATTAGGTTTTGAAGTTAGCTAAATTCTTCGTTCTCTTTGGGGGACCAATCTAACATCTTTACGCTTGTGCGATTCTCCATAGTCTTTCCAAAACAGCTGTTGTTCATCACTTGAAAAAGTCTTTTTCTGAAGCATTCTGTGGATTTGGGTCTGAGATCATGTTCTTCATGATGTATGGTTTCATGAACTGTTCTTGATCGAAAGCAATTATACATGAACAGCTGTTAACTTTTAAACCATGTCTTAAATAAAATTGTAGAAGTCTGAAAATGGCAGACATAATTTTTTTTTGCCTCGAAGATTAGGCACAAGTTAGGTGGTTCTCTTGGATCCATCTTTAGACTTTTGCTGCAATGGGTAGTCATTATGCAGTATGGAGTTCCCTGAGGATATTCTAAGTCAACTTCTAGAATAAAACCACGCTGTTGAATCAGGCGTTAAACTGCCCAACCACTTTAATGCCTTTTGAATATTATTCGGATCGCCGCCTGTGTACTTTTTAAAGTTACGTAATGGAAGTGATTGCGCCATTGCCCATCCATACAGATTTTTTTGCATCTAAATACATGAGATAGTTAGACCTTTTACTTGGATCATAGTCGTCCAAGTATTTGTTGTTTGCTTTACAGTAATGATCGATGCCATACTAATTCCTCCACGCAACCCGTTTTCAATCATCTGAAGCATTGGTAAATCTGACAATAAATCAATTTGTACTCCAGAAACTTTAAGAAAGCGTCCCAGCTCATCCCGGCGCAGAAATGTAATGCGGGATCCAGGCTATAATGTTTCATGCAGGTCTTTCTGTAATTTTCAAAGACGTCCGCCAACAAACATACATCTGCCCTTAAATATGAATCATGATAGTCTCCCATCGTTTTTACAATCTAACTTCTGCCACGCATCTTGAGCTTGCTGGTAATCAGAACCCACTAATGTCCTTTCCTCTGAGACTAAAAAAGAACGCGCCTTTAGGAGGAAGTGTGTCTTCATCAACCTTTCCCAACTGTTCATGTACCATAAGGAAAAACGCCCTTTCTAACGAGAGTTTGGGGTCAAAATATTCTTCCGTTATTGGGCAGGACTTTAAGGACATAGCCAGTAAACCCCTAATGAACCCATCATGTGTTGCATAAGTCATAAAAAGACATGTTATTTAAAGTGAAACACATGTACTTTTTGATGACTGTGCAATGCATGACACCCTAAGGAAATCGTCCACTGCTTTCATTATAAGATGGGAGTCGAAACCTCGAAATTTATGAAAGAAGATGGGCAGTTCCATGTCTTTGTCAAACTTTAGTTGAAGATTGCATTTACTGTGCGCTGCTCCTCTGAACTTTCCACAATGTGATCATGGTCTCACTTATGTTGGTTTCGCTGCGCCTGATAAAGGGCCCTAAACCACAAATCCAACAGTGAGTGGCTGAGTCATAATGTTGTTGGGCTTCAGGCGTCATCATGATTTCAGATAAATTCAATTATTAGAACAATCATTACGCACTTTCTGCATGCTTTTCTAAAAAATATTCTGCACATCTGGCCTCTAACAATTCTGGCGCGAAGGGGCGCCATCCGACCTGACAACATGAAGGCAAATGAACAAATCTGATGATTACTCTTAAGACTTTTTTTTTTCGAATTTTTTGGGGCGCTGGCCCTTCATAAGGAACAATGAGTGATTCGAAGTCTGCTAAACAACATATGGAGAATTTTGCATCCGTTTCCAGTTCTTAAAACTAACTTAGATCCAGGGGGGGGCGTAATTAGTTCTGTATTACAGTCTACAGAACTTTACAATGTTTCTTATGTTCGCTCGCGGCTTGAACAATGGCAATTCTTGTTAAACATTTTCTACAGAATTCTTTTTTGCCATGATTTTTTGAAGTATGCTGCATTAGTCTAACTCATTGTTCGTATCAAGTGTAATGCGGTAGCCCTGTTGGCGAAGCCATTGGGAGTAAGTCAACATGATTTTTGTCTGTTCGCCAAATGTTGGGCTGTTCTTGGACACTTTAATTGGCACCAAATTTGTTTCCTCATCCCATGTGTAACATTAACAGTTTTGGTTTGTTTTGTTCTTCAAACTGATAAATTTGGTCTAACCTAACGGGAAAAGGGATATTCCATTAAATTTTAAGATCTTTGGTGTATTGCCGATAGTTAGTCACTCTCTCTGCGTGTTCGCGACATGATGCAGCCTTGCAAGAACACACCACATGAAACATTTGTCGTCCTGAATTCTTTATGTTTAAAACTGCTCTCTTTGAAACCAACTCCGAGTAAGCGGAATGTAACCTTGCCTCCCAAATCTGCATACTTAGCCTGTTTTAATCTAATCTCTAAGACTTCGCCCTCTGACCAACCAAAAGCCTCTCATTTTAGCTTCTTCAGGGGCAGCGTCAAACTTTTGCAAGCAGTTCGTCTGCCCAACCGGGTTTAAGTCATTATGAGAAAGAATAGTCTGCTGTTAGTTGAGACCCAGACTTCTAGATTTTCTCATTATTTGTTATATAGTCGTTTAAAAAAACAGCTAACATACTTTAACTGGCGGGTCTATTGTTAATTTCCCTTGGGAACTTGGAAATAGCAGTACAAACGCTTGCCCGCACGTTTTTCTGGATTAATAACTTCTAAATCAATATCATTCAGTGCTCTTGAAAAACGTCTTTCTCGAGCATTCCTTAAACAATTCATCTGGGCCTTCATATATCTTAGCCATGTTGTCTTTCTTTTCTAAGCCAACATATTTATTTAAATTAAAAAAACAACGGCTTAATCAGAATCAATATCAACGGTCTTTTTGTGCTTAGACTCATAAACTAAAGTATAAACACCCTTCGATGTTGTTACTGTGACTGTTTAGAACAGAGTTTAATGTCTCGTTTACTTTTTTTAAGCATTCCTTTTTTATCTGCTGGGGTCTGGCTGTTGAGAAAAACTTGTCCCGCCTTCTTTTAAGATCAAACTTTTGTCTTTTGTAGTCATCAAAATCGCCTGTAAACGATTAAATTCTTCATCCGTGATGTTTGAGTTCAACAAGCCTTTATTTATTGTCAGTTTAAACGAACTAAGTTTAGCCGTTATTATTGAAACCATAGCTGTGTGCTTTTGGAGTTTAGTTTTTAATTTTTTGCTAGCAGCACCTACAGCTAATGAACACAGGCCAAGAGCTAAAGACAAACTGCCTAGAGGTAAAGCCGCGGGTGCGCCTATGCCCTTGCTAAAGACCAACACTCGTTCCTGCTGATAGAGCGCTTATAGTCGATGTTCCAGTATTAACATATGTAACAGCATTAAAGGCAGCAGAATACCTTCGTTTGGTTTTGCTGTATTTTGAAAGTCCTGCTCTAGTTTTTGTTGCATTTGCGTAATGTTTTGGGTTAATCTGAAGGTTTTTATGTTAGGACTTTTCTACTATCCCTTCTTTTGGCGGCGCTGTAGGGACATTTGGATAAATCAACAGACATGCTTTTTATAAAATCAAAATAATTTAGTATACTACATCTTTAAACTGTTATTTAGAATATTCAGCTGCGCATATAAAAAAAACAAATGTACATTAAAGCGGTTTATCGGCTTCTTCTTTTTATCAATTTGAATGTTTATTAGTCTCTCACAGTTCTCCCCCTCCATCAACTGATTATCCTCTGTTGACTTAGGTCAAACCATAAAACCGTATTTGTTGTTAAATAATCATCAAGCCTAACATTGTGAAGATGTAAATCTTTAGACACTAGGTCTGCTGTTAGACTTCTACCCCTCCCACCCCAAAAAATTTCTTATTTCGTCAAAAAGATGTAAGTCTAAGCCCGCTAGCGTAGATTTGGTTAGGACTACCGTCAATTGTACATTGCACTTTCGTTATTTTAGGATTAAAAAAACTTTTCACTTGCTCTTTGAAACGGTTTCTTCATCTTTACACAGCAATAAAATACCTTTAAGCGATCTTGCTGCGACGCTAAAACTAAAATTCCATATAGTGTCTGCCCTGCTTCTGGGGTATGTTGTATGATGAAACACTCTTTCGAATATAAATTGCTAATTTTGACTGATATTGTTTGCTCAATCAGCCTTGCTAAGTGAGGGTTGCTAACAACGTCAAACTCTAACGAGATGTCAGAAATGCTGTACTTTGCTTCGGTGTCTGATGATCTGATAACACTTTTGTATTCATTAAAAGTTAGTTCATATGACAATCTGTCTTTTAATGCTCCTTGAAGTATGGGGCATGCGCTTTTAACAAAATCAAAAAACTAAGGGTATGGAAAAGCGATTTCCATACGCAAAAATTTACGGCTACATACTTTTGCCGTCTTTTTACTCCACGCCTATTCTATGTTTTAGCGCTTTCTTCATTTTCGATTTCCCTTGAAACGCAAGATCAGCCCTTTCATTCCCGGTTAGCCATAGTCAGAATAGTTAAAAATATGTCTGCATTGTGTAAAGAAAATATTTCTTGCCCCTCAAGTTTTATAGAAATTTTCTTAACGATTGCCCCCCCAGATTCTGTACAACTGTCCCGTTGTGCCGTTGTTGAAGCGAGTTCTATTTTGAAAGTAAGACGGCAGAGCCTGGCACAATCACTTTCATCCGCTCCTAGGTCTGGAAATTTGACAGTAAAAAATTTGATCCGCATCAATAGTAGATGGATTTTTTGGAACAGTAATATTCCGCTTATTTCCCTTCAGCCTAAGGCTCTTTTAGTTTTCATGCGGGTCAAGAATCGAGCCATAAGGTTGTACATTTTTATGAAGCAAAATAAAAAATTAATTATTTAAAACATGCAGGAATTGAAGGTGAAGAAGATTATGATGTTTTTGATCCTGGAACGAAAATGCGTGAAATGATCCCTTTGACGCGGCATCGCTCAATGCTCTCAATGCGGCGTGAATTAACAGAAAGTACGGTCGGAGCATTTACAAAAGTTTAGGCCAAGAACCCCCGAATTTATAGACCAAATGATTTTGAATTTGAAGAAGGTCAATTTTCTGTAAAAAACGACCAAGGACAACTTGTTCGGCTTACAACTAAACCAGACCCATCAAAGTTTTTAGCCAAGAGTACAATTAACCAAGACCAGTGTGAAGATCAAAATCGCCTTGCATTTCTAAACCAAAATTAGATAAAGGGTGCAGTTGCTAAACTTCAAAAAAAAACACTACAAGAACTCCGACAGATAACCAAAAAGCAAAACATGGGAAATTAAAGAATTAAATCAATCCCGCAGACGAATTAATAAATGCAATAGAAGCAGAAACCAGTTTTTTTAGAAGAAACAGCATTGAAGACTATACACGACTCACCGCTACCCATGCAGAATAGCGGCCCTTGATCAGCTTTTTAGAAGCATCAGAGGCGAATTAACAAACAATTTAGCAAAACTAGGTGAACTAGATGAGCATATAAAAAGAGAAAAAGAAAAACTCTTTGAGGCTGATGACGCCAACATAGTTCCCTGAATTAAAGAAAGAATAACCCAAAGACTAAAAGATCTTTGAACAAGAGATATCAGCAAGACCGAAGTTTAGTCCTACTAACCGAGAACAAATTAACGAACTCAAGTGATCAGAATAAGATAACCATCCAAAAAAGTATATATGAAAGACACAAACGCTAGCAGAACGAATCCGAACACTGTTTTAGAAGCGCAAGAGTCACATTAGCAAGCGTTATAACAGCCTAAGGATTTGCAATAATCACACTGGTTGTTGCTATAACAGGCGGGCGGTGGAGGTCAAAGTCCCAGGCCTCCCCTGCCATCGGCCTCCATCTCGCCCTGATAAATCATGGTGTAAAAAAAAACAGCTTGATCATCTTGCTGGTTTATACAAAAAATAAGCTAGTAAAGCCGTGAACGCTTTAAAACAGGAATATTGGGGAGTATTGTCAGCTGGCTTTTTGTCTACTGCAAGCAAAGATAGTTTGGCTTTAAGGCCGAGCCCTAAAGGACAATAGTGTCTGTAAAAGTTGGGTTACTATTCACTAACAAGAAGACCAAGTAATCCTATGCCAGTTAATCCCAGAACAAGCGCTGTCATTTCATATTCATGGTCATCTGCGAACAGGGTCCGCGAGCTTTGAGCTTGAGTCTACAATGACTTTGGGGGGTTTGGACTTCGGAATATAGATGACTAATCTTGGGCGTTACTTTTGTTGTTTGTAATATTACAAGGCTCAGAATTTATGTCGTATTTCCCAAAACCTTCTGTTCATAGCCTGCTATAAGAAATTTCAATATTATGAGTTTTATTATTGTACCAATCTGGAGTCTGAGGTCAGAAGGCAGCAGTATAAACATGCCAACAGCAAAGTCTACTTTCGATCTTGCGTATTGTAAAACAAATTGTAACCTTATAATACTTGAAGGCAAATCAACTTGTTAGAATAAATGGCGTCCTCTAAATTTGCTAAGTATGTATTTTTGGTGCAACAAAGCCAGTAGAAGGTTCAGATTATGCACGATCTTGCCTGGCTTGCGAACCTAGCCAACACCAACACGGTAAGGTACGAATAGAGTCGTTATAATCGTTACTATGGCCTGCTTTAGTTAGGTCCCTATAGAAGTGGTCTAAGCAAAATGTTGATCCATGCTTTTTTATGCTCTATGCTGAAAGGACCCGGTCAACAGTTATGGCCAGAAAAGAAAGTTTTGAAAGAGAGGAAGCCCAGTCAAGATTAACTTTCTTTCTGTTCGAGCCTCCGAAAATAAAGGGCGGCCTAGGCCATGTGATTAAGAATCCAACTTTTGTCCTAAAGCCTGTCCCTTGATGTTAATAATGAATTCGTTACAAATCCTTTCAAAAGCCTTCATGTCTATTCTGTTGCTGATTGGATTAAACTGTTGTATCATTTGGAAAGGAGGCTTGCAGTTACATTCAAAAAAAACGTCTGAAGATGTAATAGAAATGAAATCTGTACACATGACCTCACAAAGGATCTGGAGATTTAAATGATCGCAATACGCACTCCACACCCAGTTGATGCGCAAAACACAGCGAAGTTTAACTGGTTCAGATAAAACTGCATCGAATGACTAAACCACATTCAGGATGTTTGTCGTTTACATGAGGGGGTTAAATATTGCACTTCAATGGAGTCCTCACCATTTTAATAAAAGTACAGTCTGTACACATTCAATGCCAATATTATCAGTTGCTAAATTTTTAAGATTGTAGTGCGGCCCAACAGAATATTTTTTGCAATCATTAATGATTATGAATGCACTCATTTTAATTTGTTTTAAAAAAGTTTGCACCAATACCAACACAAGACCGTCCTTCGTTTTTAGAACATGCTATTTGATAACATTGCTGTCCAAAACGGTCCCGCGCACCATGAAATATATAACAAAGACCTATGGTTTAATATAAGTGTAATCCAGGAAGAAATAATAAGGTTTCTAAAAGTTGACAAAGCAGGGACCAAAATTAGACCAGATATAAACAATACCCTGATGGTTATATGGGTTTTGCTCACTAAAATAAGCAATGAGTAACTTGACAATACTCTCACACCTTAACAATTAGCAAATCTAAAAACAATGAGATAACATTCAAGCCTGAAGAAGCATCTATACTTTTTGAAAGAGAGCTATCAAAAATGTTTAGGCTTTACAACAGCAATACTACCCACGCATAGTTTTAGTGCTGCGCCAGAAAAAAACTACATTTGAGGGGGAAAGCCGCTCTATCTTGCATTACATACATTTATCTCTATGTATTCATTTGGATGATGCATAGCACTGATGAAAGACATATATAACGGAATGCCCTCAACTGTTTTAAGAGCTCTTCCCATCAGGAAAGCTGCATATTGCGATTATGCAATTAACAAATCCCTAAGATTACAGTTTTAAAAGTTAGTTTGTGGGAAGGGTCGGACATTAATATAAAAATCAAGACAAAGCTAGGAAAAGTTTAAAATGCGATAACCTACACATTGTTTTAAGAAAATAAAATATTACGCTACTAAAAAAAAAATGACGCGTGGGCCAGAAGAACAGGATTACATTAGCTCCTGTGATGAGTATTAACTTAAAGTAATAAAAAGACCTAGAGAACTGCGGACTATGAACAGAACGTGCGAGATAGGCTATTTGTATGGTTTAAGAGTACAACTAAAGAAGGTGGATTATTAAACCGTAAAGAGGTTTGCCGACAGCAAAAAAGTTTCCTAAACTAGAACAACTGCGCAATCTAGAGCAAATAATGTATGTGCCAGATAAGAAATAAAAAAGTACGATAATCCTGACCTCAAAATGCACAGTAGAACCAAATTTATAATTTGGACATAACATTTGAATTCATAAGCACATTAACCAATTAAGACCGCAAAAAAGTATCAGAAAAGGCATTCAAACTCAGTGGCCCTTACATGTAAGTACTTTATGCCGGACGACAATAGTCGGAAAGAAAATGAAATAACGCCGTTATGGGAAAAAGCAGATACATTCCCCACAGAAAAGACACAGTTGTAAAAAAAGCTTCTTCTACCAAAAATACAGTTTCATTCCAAGCAGAAAATTATGAGACTAGTAACGTACACCATGATATTTGAAATTATCTGTAATTTAAAGATGTGGGAGAGGAAGGTGTTGTGTCGTTAGTGATGACCTTATAACAGGAATTAATTTTAGCTGGCAAAACTTAGACGTTAAACGCCTTAACGTTACCATCGTCGTTCCTTCACAAAGGCGAGGATTTAAGATTCATAACAACAAGCAACAAATCAATGTTGAACTTAATAGAAACAATCTTACAGAACAAAATTGGATTCATCTTACACATTTAGGGCCTCATAGGTTTTATTAACTGAAAACAAGTTTGACGGGGAGTATGATAAAAATAATAAAAACCGGATTAGATATTAAACTCGTTATAATCTATGAGGCAAGTTTAAACTTTATGAACAAAAAGTCCTCATTGCTCATTGATTGAGGGCAGACTGGTATTTGGAAAAACAATATTTATCCTCGACCTGTTACAAAACAGTTTATCTGTTATAAATTTAATCATATTGTGGTTTTTCTTGTCCAACACATTTAAAATTGGAACAAAGCATAACATGATAGAAGGTTAAATTGACAGATGATGACATATATTTTAGTTAATCCATAGCAATAAACTGAGTGAGTGTTTAGAACAGTTTTACATAGACCTGATTGAAGAACGCAATACACAAATTTATTATATATGACTGTTCGGTCAGAAAGAGACATAGTATATATTAAAAAAAAGAGAAACCCTTTGTCGAGAACTAGCTTTCATCGGAAGACATCTGGGATAAGTGTGGGGATTTAATGCCAGAAATATAACTCGGTTTTTAAAAGACTTTATGAGGAACAGTTAAAGACTGTAGTTTTATTTTCACATGAAAGACAAAGACTCAATAGAAGAATGATTTTGCGCGAAAAATGATGTTATTGACAATGACGCAGGAAAAACACAGATTAAGGCAAAAATTTAAAATCTGAAAAGTTTAGTAAATTATTAAAGAAAACCGGATAACCCAACACAGTATGTTTTTTTGTAGATAAATCGTTTATTTTTTGGTTAGTGAAGTCTTACATGTCAGAGAACAGAAAACCTTTATTCTGTGGCCACTGTTCGCGTTCGCACGAAACTGGTTGAGGGCGAAAAGTGGCCAGAATGAATGTTTTCCAGTTCTCTTCTTTCAACCTAGCATAATTCCAGCACCCCTTACCGTTTTTTTAATGCCCAAAACTAGATACCTTGTCCTCGTCTTTTTTCTCGTCAAAAATGAATTCCATAGCTCTCAACGACGATCTCCAGTATATGGACAGAAATCAAACGGGTCTACTGCAGCAGGCGCGTTTAGAGGTGTTTATCAGATCCGATCCGTACGTTTGTGTTATGTTGGAAAAACGGATCATGAACTGACTTAAACACTGTCTGCGAAATGGCTTCCGTTGCTGGCTCGTCAGTGTTTATATTCAATAAAAGTCTGCTTCATACTGAAAATTCTATTATTTGCATTGTGTCATCCACCATTTTTAAAATGATTGTACATTAGTATGCCCTGAAATGATAGAAAAAATTGTTATCATAGACAAGGTAAAGAGACTTGTTGATAAAATTGCTCTGGGCAGCCACTTTACCCCGAATTTCCCAAATGGGCTGATCAACAAGGAAAGAGAAACACCGCTCGAGAACTGATATATATTGACAGATGGGAAGACAGTGAAGCAGAACTCCAGGGACCAATCCATTAGTGCCGTTATGTTACAAATGATAGCTCTCCATAAGAGCTTATGACATTGAATATATAGGAGAACGGAGGAGCCAGCACACCAGGAGCTTTTGATTTGTTTTTATTATGAGACAGGGAAGCAGAACTCCAGACCATAGCATAACTGACTCCTGAGGATACAGACCAGCACGACCCGGGAACGAATCATGTTTTTCCTCCTAGGAGACAGACCAGCAGCGACCCTTGGGGGGGGCCGGGAACGAATCATGTTTTGGCCTATGAGGAGACATACCAGCAGCGACACCCGGGACGAATCATAATTTGCTCTTATGAGGCGACAGTACCCAGCAGCGAACCCGGGAACGAATCATATTTGCCTTAAGAGGAGACAGACCAGTAAAGCGATCCCGGAACGAAACATATTTTTGCCTTATGAGAAGACAGACCAGCCAGCGGATCCGGGAACGAATCATATATTTGGCCTTATGAGGGAGACAGACCAGTAAGTTGGCGAACCCGGGAACGAATCATATTTTTGCCAAAAGAGAGACAGACCAGCGCGAATCCCCGGTTAACGAATCAAATTTTTGCCTTATAGTGAGTACACAGGACCAGCAGCGATCCGGGAACGAATCCTATTTTTGCCTATATCGAGTAGACCAGACCAGTATAGTCGAACCGGGAACGAATCATATTAAGCCTTATGAGGAGACAGACCAGCAGCGTGCCCCGGTAACGAGAATCATATTTTGACTTATGAGGAGACAGACCAGTATCGAATCCGGAACGAAACCATCTTTTGTCCATTATGAGGAGACAGACCATAGCGATCCGGGAACGAATCTATATTTTGCCTTATGAGGAGCAGAACCAGAAGCGATCCGGGGACGAATCATATTTTGCCTTATGAGGAGACAGACAAGTAGCGACCCGTGAACGAATCTTAATTTTGCCTATATGAGGGGACAATAAGCAGAAATAGGAACTAGTAATATTGCTCATTGAGAAGATGTGAGCAGAACACCAGAACACTAACGATAAGCGCCTAATTAGGAACAGAGAAAGCAGCAATCTGGACTAGAAATATGGAGTTCTGAGGAGAACAGACGAGTAGAAATACCAGAAACGCATGATTGGACTTACGGAAAGACAGAGAGAAGACCTCCAGGACACAAGACCAGTGTGATGGACTATAATTGCTTAAAGGATGGCTTATTGTTTGGAAATAAGTACAGAGTTGGTCAGGTATCCCAGAGACAGTGTGCCCTGTCAAAATTAAAGAAAAAAGAAAGGAAGCGAGAAGTGGACCGGTAGATTTAAGGCAGGTATGATTCCATTGAAAGAAAAGAACGGCAATGTCCCAACGACGATAGTGACACTGGGGTTTGGTTTGTCAACATCTCTCAACGAATCCATTGCAGGAAAAGGACGGCATGTCAACTTCGAAATGCGACACAGGGGTTTGGGGTGACTACAGCCCCATCACGACGCACAGCTCCATATGGAAACCAAGACTGTAACCTTCTCCAATTGAAGATAACGAAC
>CM031616.1:5324505-5347005 GCA_018398815.1 Conus ventricosus
CTGGACACTGCTTGGTATCCCTGTGGTGGTGTTACTGTTAGCATTCCCGTTGAGTATACAGCTGGTAATCCCTTTGTTGGTATGACTGTTGCTTCCCAATTGAGGATACTGCTGGCATCCCTGTGTTGGTGGACTGTTTGCTTCCCAATTGAGGATACTGCTGGTAATCCCTTTGTTAGGTGTGACTGTTTTCCAATTGAACGATAAATCACACCTAGGTCCCCTGCAAGGTAACCCTGTGATGGTATGACATGAGCTTCCCAGTAAGAAAACTGCTGTATCCCAGTATTTGTGTATGACTATGAGCTTCCAATTGAAGATACTGGGCGTATCCCTGTGTTGGTATGACAATGAGCTTCCCCAACTGAAGATACTACTTGGTGTCCCTGTGTTGGTATTACTATGAGCATCCCAATTGAAGATACTGCTGGTATCCCTGTGTTGGTATGACAATGAGCTTACCCAATTTAAGATACGCTTGTAACCCCTGTGTTGTAACACTAAATGAGCTTCCAATTGAAGATACAGCTGGTATCACCCCTGTGTTAGGATGACTATGAGCTTCCCAATTGAAAGATACTGCTGGTATCCCAGTGTTGGAATGGGACATGCGAGAGCTGGACACTAACGCGCACAACTCCGGGATGAAATACCAGCTCCGAAACAGAACATTCTTAATGGCAGAAAACCGCGCATGACATATGAGATGCGCCTGGCATCGACATGATAAGCAAATCAACACAAATGCGGGCAGATTATAACTATTTCAAACGTTGTAGACATGCTTTGTAATCGGTCATTTCAGACTTTTTCATAACTTCTCCAGGAACATCGCGCAGCTACAGCGAAGGGCTGAACTTCTCAAACTTAGGGCAGGGAAACCTTTGATTACCGACCTAAAGGAGTGGACTAATCGTCCTCTCTGTTCTTTGGTGTCATGATTAAGGTCAAAAAGACCATGGGTACAATTTCCTATCTTTGTTATATTGAACCAGTTATCAATCAACGGTATATTTTTTCTGTCATGTTTAATTAAGCTTTTCACCACAGCTAAACAAACAATCAAACCAAACATTTCACGTTGAACATAAGTTGGACATAGGTGACTGGGTTCAGTCATAACATTTTCTAATTGCAGCGTAACTATCAATCAACAAAAGGCAAGAGATCAAGATGAGCTGAGGGCATAAAACTGCTAACAATGATCATGGCGCTGAGAGTGAGAACATTAGGCAAAGTTGGACGAATGCTACGATTAGGCAACTTTGCCTTCTCTCTATTTCTCTAAACGTTGCTTAGTCTTATGATTTGGCCATAGTCTGATAAAAATCAAATCATGCAAGAAAAATCTATTCACGCACACCTATACCCAACAAGCAATTTGCCTTGCAACTGACCATGCCAGACGGAAGCGCCGTCAGCATGAAGCTGTATGGTGATTGAAATCATGGTTTGGACCTCATCATCATATACGCTCAAGCTCAACATCAAAACAGAAGGCAACCGCCTTGTGATGGTCACAAAATTCTTCATGGTGATGATCACACCATCTTACACGAAATGAAAAAGTGATCTAAAGATGCCGGTAGTTCAATGTTAGTTTAATGAAATTTCGCCGCTTCAGTCAAAACACCACAAAATCACGAATACAGAGTAGACACATAAGGGGGGACAAAGGAAGAATGACACTGAAAGAAGAGTTCCTACTGTTGAACAGCGTTTCAGTAAAGAGACCCACCAACGGGTTGGGGAGATAGAAGGAAGCAGGACGGTGCCGCTTCCTTAACAACAGAAGATTCCATGCTGTCCACCATACCCTATATTTAAGGAACGTTTTAGAACAGCCAAGGCCGGAAGAAATCCTAAAACGAACAAGGCCTCATTTCAATCCCAGCCATGCAAACAACCCAGAGACAAGGCAAGTGCAAGACCCAAAAAGGCAAAACCACCATTCAAACCCAGATCGCAGGTGTGTATCTCACCGATTGTAATCGCGAGATCTACGTAAGTTAAACCAGATAGGGTCGTATTGTTCACACACCACACACACAAGCACACGCACACGCACCGGCACGCACACAACGCACGCACGCACGCACGCACACACACAGCACACACACACACACACGCACACACACACATCACACACACACACACACACACACACACACAACAACAAAACACACACACACAGCCATTTAGTGCGCGCAAATACACGACGCCAAAGGGAGTACTTCCGGACAATCGAACACCGTTAGTGCTGTCAACTTTAGTTATAATCCATAGACATTTTTTGCATCGGTCTGTACCTCATACAGTATATAATAAAATCTGTATTTATCAACTTTTTTAAGTGTTCCAAGGTCATGAATGTACTGTTCTGCGCCTTAATCGAATCCTATGGTAAAGAAACGATCATTTGTTTGTCAACAGTAATAATGAAACGTCTTGATGACCATTGTCCAGTATTACTTTTAGGCAATAAGAGCAAATACCATTAAATCGAGTATACCATCACTGCTTGTAATCTTTTGTCAACAGACTCCGTTATGCTTTCGAAAACGAGAAATTTGTTGAAGTTTGTGATGGATAAGAAATCACTAAAGGCGTTGGACCCATTGGATTAAAACAGCAAAAATTTCGGGTGTAAGCCACGACAGAAGCTTATTCAGTATATGGCTACAGAGTCAAATCTCGAAGACCGATAAAGTTTGATTACTGATATGAGATATACGGATTTTTTATGTTTTGAGTGGATATTATAATTCTTCCATTGTTGATATTTTCACGAGCTGTTTTGGCAACATTAATTCTGTATCCTTATCTGTTTCAAGACCAGCATAGACACAAAGCATTAAATTATTTTTAGCTGGTGGAGTATTATGAGAAAGTTACAAACATATCACCAGGAAAAGAGATCTTGAAAAAAAAAACGATTGACATAAGACAGAATATTTTTCCTTACGTAAATTATATTTTCTGACTCTTAATGAAACCATATTGTATAATGCCTTAATTTTCACCAGCAATTTCTTTTGAAGATTAAAAATAGTTCAATCTTTAGGTTGCCAAGTGACCAAATACCAAGGATCTGACATTGCAGTAGATTGCACTTCGTGTGCAGCTGAGACAAAATGTTCCTGGAAGTTAATTTTGCGTCCAAGCCCAGCCGCTTAAGAATTCCCTGCCAGATTTGTTTTATCTTCAAATGAATCTTTTTTCTCCATTCAGATATAAAGTACGTTTTGTCTGCAAACTGTAAAGATCTTATGCTCTATTCCTGCTATTATAAATTCTTCTATTGAAAATAAATAAATTGTTTGCGAACTGTAAAACTCTTATGCCCTGTTTCTAATGTTACCATTTCTTTAACATTTACTATTTCGTGGTTTTCAAAACCTCTATTCGCGACAGAAATAAACATGCAGATATTTGTTTCTACAGATGTATAAACAAATAATTACCATCGGTTCCCTTATTGACCTTTACAAAATCCGAACGTCAACGTTAGTGTCACAGGGAAATGCAACACGCGTTGAACTACTAACAGTTTGTTCTGTGAAGGCAGCATTTGTAGCCCGACCCATCGCTGATCCTCAGCTCCAGTACGGGGGATGAAGCAGGTTGTCTGGCAATGGCACGAAGAGCCAGTGTCAAGCATCGTCCTTCTCACTCACTGCAAGCTGTGAGCAGGGAGAGCGAGCGAACGATTGTTGCCAGCGCTTGTGACATTCAATATGTTTCATATGTTACCAGCGCTTGTGACATTCAATATGTTTCATATGTTACCAGCGCTTGTGACATTCAATATGTTTCATATGTTACCAGCGCTGTGACATTCAAATGTTTCATATGTTACCAGCGCTTGTGACATTCAATATGTTTCATATGTTACCAGCGCTTGTGACATCAATATGTTTCATAGTACCAGCGCTTGTGACATTCAATATGTTTCATATGTACCAGCGCTTGTGACATTCAATATGTTTCATTGTTACCAGGCTTGTGACATTCATATGTTTCATATGTTACCCCCCCCCCCCCCCCCCCCCCCCCCCCCCAGTTTTCTCGCGTATCTTTTGAAACCAAAATGACTTTGGAAAAGAAAAGTTGAACAAAAAAATAAAGTGATGTAGGAAGTAGAATAACTGACAAGCAGTGGCGGGGGATGGCTGAAGAGAAATAAGTACAAATATTTCATTCGTCTTATGAACTGGTTCTTGCAAAATACATGAAAGTGAGAAAAAACAGCATGAAATCGTAAGCCTATGTTTGATAGATCAGAGAAAACAGTATAAAGACCATAATATTGTCTATATTTTCTATGATATATTTGATTCTTTCAAGGATATATGACAAACAGCTGATCAGAGCTGCTGGAACTGTTGGGAAATTACAAGAAGGAAGAGACAACAACATAGATCACACGGGTGACACACTTGCCATGAACGTGACTTATGCCTATGTGAATTTAAGTCCGAGAAAAAAGCAACTGAATACAATAGCAGCGTTGATATCTGTCACGACAAAACAGACTAACAAGATCGTCCTAACTGTCAATAACCTGGTGAAAACGCCCACAGGGTCACGTCCTCTTCATGCGAGGCAGTCACACTCAAAGTCACTTATTGGCACAGTGTGAACCTTGGCCTGGAAGTTCATGCCCTTTCACGTTTTTTTCCCCTTCGTCTGTGTAAACACATCAATGACTGGCAGATTGAATTCGTTTTGTGAGGGTGTATTTAATAAAGGTGCGGATGGTGAACCATTGTTAACACTGGAGAGGTGTCTGTTTGCTACGAGCTGCTGGTAGTGGTGCATACCTTTCAATCATTCACTTTTGAAAGTCTGCTCTTGAATTTGGCAGTAAATTATTCAAGATAGGTTTGTAATCAGGTAACTTTCAAATAGGGTTCGTTTTACGAAAGAGTTTTCAGAATAACCTTAATAGATAAAAGGCGCTTATGGTTATCTGTTGAAACTCAGCCCCATCACAGAATACTGTGATATCATTTGTTGGCTGTCAGCATTCTTTTAACATTTTTATTCAAAACAGGCATAAGATCGCTCTACAAAGTTTCAACTAGACAAGAGTATTCCTCATAGAGGGATGCTAGAGAACAAAGTTTGATCTGTAGCGCTTGCTTTTAGCATGGAATGTCAAAGAATGAATTTTGTTGCAAGAGAAGAAAATATAAACAATGACGTAATGTGTGCATTGCGGAGGAGAGTTCCCCTAATTTCACAGAGCTAGGTGCGGTCGACCATAAAATAAAATGTCTTTGTCATCGCCGAAATCTCCTGATCGTCTCGATTCAAAGGCTACAGGTGTCGATCCATGTACTTGATAATCACTACAATATCCAGTAAAGAGCTATATCAGGTGCATTGACCGGACTCGCACTGAGCAATTGACTCGTCTGAACATAAAAACTGACGTATTCAAGAGAAACTAAGTATTGCAAAGTTTTGGCTGATTGCTTCCTTTATTCTTGATTACAGGTGAAACTACCTACTTTGAGAGATCGTTATGGCTTGATCGGAAACGATCCAAGTGTTCATTTTCACTATTTGCCAAACACGTGTTGTATCCTGTCAAGGTGACAAATCACTGACTTTTGCGAAGACCTTCACTGTCAAACTGTTTGATCCACTGCAGGTGTTACACACGCTGCTGTAATGCCAGACACTATGATGTCTGGAAATGGACCAATACATTTTATCATTGAAGTAAATGTGGTTGATCATACGTGTATCACAGAATTTCTTCAGTTAGATACATAGCTTTGAGTTGCTGTGACGACATGGAGAAAATCTTTCCAAGCTTCGGTCCTTTAAATTTTCACTCAAGGTCTACGAAAGGCATTTGAGGGGTCTGAAGTCAGATGGTCAATGCATTTGCCTGTGGATCTGACGGTCGTGAGTTCGAATCGCACGTGGGGTCAGATGTTTTTCGGCTTGAAAACCGTCTCTATCCACCTGAAGTAAATGCCTACCTGACTCGGTTCAGGAAAGGTTAAAAGCAGAGGAAGTGGTAAGATGGGTTCCGCTTTCTATCATGCCGTGCCCTAGACATATGAAACTCTAATCATTCATTGCCCCTTTGTCCTATAGGCCAATCATTCATTGCCCCTTTGACCTATTAGACCTTGGCCTGTCCATAGACCCCCCTCCCCCCCCCTGGGGGGGATTTGTGGGTGAATTTTTCTGATACTTTGTTCATTTTGAAATTTTATGGCATATGTTACCCCGCTGTAACCAGGTTATTTAAGGATATACGAGCATTAAACTATAGTAACCCTACCGATAGCGATTATTCAGGGGGTGGGTTACTTTAAGTCTCTTAAATCAAATTTCTTCTTAAATATTTATATTAAATTTGGTACCAAACTAAAGAATATTGAAAAGGCTATCTGCTCATGTACAGTTTACAACCATACAAGGTATGCGGAACATGTTATTTACAAACAAAGTCTAAAATGCATATGAAAACACAGTACGATACAAAAAACAACTTGTCAGAGTAGCCACTGCATTCTGCACTTCTTGAAGTTCTTCAGCTTCACCTGTAGCCAGAAATTTGATAAGCAGTTGCCTCTCCAATGCTTCAAGGACTAGTTTGTGTACTCGAAGAGCACGATTGTAGTGCTTGCCAGCAAACACTTGCTCAATTGACCCACTTGCACAGATAGCAGACTGAATGACTATTTCAGCAAGACCAGTCCCTCTCATCAGTTTGCCAACAGCGCCAAGGAAAGAGCAGATTGTGTGGAAGCTTCCCAGTCTGACAAAGATGTCTTGGAAGAGATTGTTCTGCCACACCAAGTTGTATGCTTTCCTCGCTACTGCTAAGTCAAATGTAACCAATGTTATATCTTGCCCCACTTGCTTTGTTGCTGCCTGTGACACTTTGAGGACATGCTGGACTGTGGAATTTTCCGTGATGGATGGGTGGCATGTAGTCAACAGTAGACTTCATCTTTTCTATCCCTTCTTCTCCTGTGAGAGACACCCACCCTCCCCATCCAGGCACCAGTTGATTTCCGTCTTTGGCCTCAAATCTGGAGAAAATCCACCAAAAGTCAGCAAGTTTAGCTTTGTACACAGCCTCTGGGTTTGAGAAATGAGTGTCGACAACATTCAACTTGGGTCCTGCCTTTTCTTTTGCAAAGCAGGGTGGTACGTTTCTTGGTTCATACTGCACGGAGCATTGCTGGTTTTGAGGAGCAGGGGGTAGTTCTGTTTGAGAAGGAACTGTGTCATGCACTGTGTCTCCTGTAACCTCTTGAATAACTATGCCATGAGTGGAGTGGGTGGTGTCAGCTCCTGAAAGGGTTTCTTCGTTGAGGTCAAAGTTATCCCAGCAGAAATGAATCACCTTGTTCTGCCCCAAACTTACCGTTGAAGGCAGAAGACTAGCACACTGATGTACAGAGTTGGCCATAGCAGTCTCAAGTCGTACAACTGTTTTGTATCCAGCAACGTGCCCAAAACGATTCAAGAGACTTAGAACTTCAGAGCTACCAGTAACATGTCTGATAGACATTCCAAGTAGAAGATGTTTGGGCATTTTCCACTTTCCCCCTGTCAAAGAGTAGCATATGTCCTGGCCAATGGAGGATGCCAATCTGGTGGTTTTGTTTTGCTCCACAGTACTACTCTTTCCAGATAACAGATTTTGGAGAAAGTCTGTGAGAATAGCTGGAGGATTGACAGCATCAGACTGAAGGTACTCTGCAGATGGAGGCCATGGCATGTCAGGTGCAGCTCTAAAAGCATCCATGATGTGCCGACGAAGGACTATGCAGACTCCTCAAGTCGCCTTTCTTCTGAAGCTGCTGACACAAACGCTGTCTCAACTGCCTGACCTCTGGCAAGTTCGTCACAATAAACAAGTTCACTGCGATGGTTTGGAGCCCAAAATTTTATTCTGAAGCCAAAACGTTTCATTATCTTTTCTTTCAGTTTGTAAGTCTTGTATCTTGGGTTGTAGAAGTCAGGGGAATGTTGTTGCATGTATCCACAGTACTTCTCTCTCAGCATGGTCATTCTCTCCACCTGTGCACCTCTGATCAAGGCATTTTCAATGTAGTCACATATGTACTCAAATGCCCCCTCATGTGCCTGTTGCTGCTCAGCAGATATCTGGCCTGTGGATGTTTCAGCATGCCTGCCTTCAGATCTTACATAGTCTTTCCTGCAACCCTCATGATAGTGAGCTTCACGTGCTACCAGATCTACATCTTGATAATGAGTGAAAATGTCATCTTGCTTAGTTTTTGCTGCATCCTTTATGGACTGTTCTGCCGTCTTGGTGACACATTTTACAAGTTTATCAAAACATGCAACTCCTTTTGAAGCTTTCTTCTTGAATTTTTTGTTGCAAAAAATGCATCTGTCGTTTGGAAGCAATGGGCCTGATGTAGCAACAGCAGTCCTCTTTGGTTTAGATGGTCCTGCAACTTCTTCACTCTCTGTCTCATGTTTCCTTTTCCTGGCAAATTTCACATTGGTAAACCGTGCATAACAGCTTCTGTGATAACCATGGCGAGTAAAGTCCATGTCTTCTGGAATACAATCACAAATCTGATCTAGTCTATGACATGCTACATTTGAAGCACGTCTCAAGTGGAGAGACTTCTGGATAATTTGTTTACTTTCTTCAGTTAGTGGGGTTATAGTCTTCTCTTTTCTGTTGTTTTTGAAATGAATTATACATGTTCTCCCATCTCTTGAACATTTTCTTTTGCATTTGGGTGTGCTTTTGAAAGTCACTGGTTGTTCATCTACCATGGTGCAAATCTGACTTCACACAGGACGTGTCTCATGGAGAAGATGATGCATTTTTCATTACAGTGTAGTCAGAGACTGCACACCTGCCCATTCCCAATGACCTGAAACAAGACGGTTAAAAACAAATGGATACTATAATGCGGCAAAGCGGTTTGCCCAATTCATACACTTTTGGCAAACTTAGTGGTGAAGAACGCAGAACTAAAACTAGCAACGAACTCAAGCAGCGGTTTTTTTTTTAAAGGCACGCTCAGCACGGAGTCTGGCCGAAATAACGAGACTCGCGCGCGACGTGGATGGGGATGGGCGGAGGTGTGTAGAACTGAGGTGTGCATGAACGCTTTACACACACAGAGAGATAGAGAGAGAGAGAGAGACGAAGAGAGAGAGAGAGAGAGAGAGAGGTGGAGATGGGGTGAGGTGGGTTTACCAAGGACATGCATACATCATGCTGCAGACAGAGATCACAGTAGGCTAAAGCACGCAGTGACATGCATACATGACTGCTTTGCATGTTTGATTTCTTTACAAAGTCAACATTTAGATGTAGCGACAAGAAGAAGAAAATACACATGCGCCTTCGTAAGATAGGTGTGACCAGTGAGAGACACCGATCAGACGCTAACGTATGTTACAGTACTTACTTTTCATAGACATTCTCTGTATCACAATGATCTAGGCCTAAGTAAACATAAACTGTTTGTGATACACACTTGTGGAAACACAAACACTAGCAAGAAACGTGGAAAAGTGTCGACTGCTCGACTGCGCTGGAACAGAACAGCGCACAGCTGTGGTTGAGTGGTACGACAGATTTCAGCTGCATGCGATTCGGATGCCCATGCACAAACATCATCACTGTATCTCTTTTTGTAAAATGCCAGCAGAATAGTGTGCAGATATATCGAGAAAAATTGTTTAAGATGCCATTCATGACAAACCTATGAGATATCAAGCCAGATTATGTGTGACAAACATAGAGTGAACACACCTACCCCACAATGCTAAATACAAGGGCCAAAGAGGAAAAAATACACTATTAATGCAGCTCTCACTGCCAAAATAACCTGTTTACCAGAGGGTAACATGTCAAATGTTTCTTCCAATATCATAAGCTTTCTAGAAAATTAAGTCAAAAATTCCCCCCAGGGGGGGGGAGGTTTCCACTCCCGCAGACCAAGGTCTATATAGGCTAGGAGAACATTTCTTCAACCTACTTAAACTTATTCTCTGTTTAAACGGACATACGTCCATGATAAAGCGTTTTTTTTAGAATGTTCATATAGAACCTACTGCTCTACATTTTCTGTTTAAAGAGACATGTTTATGGTAAGGTATCTTAAAGAGTGTTCCGTTAATGAAACGAACATTTAAAGTCAAATTACTTTCACCTACTGCATAAAGGTAAATGTTAAAATAAATCAAACAGAGCTGGCCCCAACTGTTAAACCATCTAACTTTTTATATCAGTTTCATTTAACTCCGCTAATAACTGTTGTTGAAGCTTCTCTTCTCGGAGTCGCTGTGTCTTCTCCGCGATTATATTAATTGTGTAGAGAAAGGGGTTCAATGCCGAGTTGATGGGCAACACAAAGATAGCAAAGGCCACGTTCAGTTCTCCAGGAACAGGGATATCATTAGAGGCTAGAAACCCTAGGACACCAATAGGAAACCAGCACATGAAGTCTGACATTACGACCGTTAGTAATCGACGAGCTACTGTCACATCTTTGGTTGCTTTTGCTGCATCGCTACTGTCCATTCTGGATTTCAGAATGGATTTATAGATAAGCCCTTGACCGGAACCAATAGCCAAGAACATGAGAAAGTTTAGGACAATCATGACACCAAACGAATAGTTCTGACCTGGAAAGGTTTTCCGTGTGATAGGCAGAGGAATGCATATGCCTGTCTGGCTGTAGAAGTGCCAGTGAGACGTGGCAGGAAACAGGGGAACAGCAGCGAGAAGAACGCCTATTACCCACACAACTGCACTAGCCACTTGCGCTGATCGAGGTCTGAAACGATAGATTGTAAAAGGGAAACTGATAACAATGAAACGATCAAGAGTGATGAGACCTATGAAACACACAGACACCTCGCTTGACAACATAGACACAAATCCGGCTATGTTACAGCCTGCACTGGTGGTCCAAACTAAATCTTTCCAAAGATAAGTACCTTTGAATGTATGGTCAGCAATGCCAATGATGGTAAGATAGATACCCATCAGAAAATCACTCACACAGAGATGAGTTACAAAGATGCCGAAACTTGTTTTGTTCGTCGTTCTGTTAATGCATAGTCTGTACATGAAACTGAATGTGTTTCCAAGAAGTGTGAGCACAGCAAAGACAGACAGAAACACACGGTAAACTGATGACCTTAATAAAGTCTCACAGGACGACACTTCATCCTCTGGCGCACTGCAGTGAGCAGTGTTGAAGCCTTTGGGCAACATGGCTGGACAACACAGTTTGTAGTTGTCAGCGTGAACTTCCTGTAGAACTTCTAGTCCCTGAAACACCTCCCGAGGGAACTGGATCATGGGACAACCACGAAGGTCCAGCACTTCCAGCTGTGACAGAGACTGGAACCCCCCTCCCAAGATACTCTCTACACCACTGTATGACAGATTGAGAATGGCCAGAACAGGGAAGTAGGTCAGTATCTCTGTGCTGAAATCTTTTCTGTTTGTGTTGGAGAGGTCCAATATTTTCATGGTGCGAAGAAATGACTTTTCATGGCTTGTAATGAAGCGAACAGATATTGGATTTGAAGCTAAAACAAGTTTACGAAGGTTCATCAAATTTTTAATGTTGTCCCATATAATGTGGTTGATGAGGTTTTTGCTTAAGTCCAAGAACTGAAGATTTGGGAGGTTCATAGTGCTGAGCGTTTTGAGGTTACAGAGAATCAAACTGAGATACACCAGCATCGTGTTGTTCACAAGATCAGCAGTCGTAAGGTTGGAGCCATGGCCATCAAGAAAACGTAACTGAAGGACATTCCCAGCCAGAAATTTGTCATGACAGAAGAAAGCATTGCCATAGCAAGTACAGTGGTGAGGACAGGTGAATCCACACAAGAGCTCGTCATCCCACTGTGGACACTGGTACAGTCCATCACATAGAAGAGTAACAGGAAGACAGGCAGCAGAATCGCGGCAGCGATAGTACCCGGGACAGGTGTAGCTGTCACACCCTGCCTCATCCTCACTGTCTGGGCAATCCGCCATCTCGTTACACCGTAAGTACACAGGCAGACAGTAGGTAACATCTGATGTAATAACATTAGCAGTTTTCTGTTAGAGCACAAAGTGAGTTTTAAATACGTTTTTGAAACATATGGATATAGAGTCTTTGTGCGCGATAAAAAATAAAACAGACGAGTAAAAATAACTATCGCTGATGAAGACAGAATCTTTTTTTTTTTTAATCTATTTCCAAGGAAGTCATCAAATCAGAATTATAAGTCATCAAATCAGATTATTATATCCCTGCAAAAAGAAAATAATGCAAGATGTGTCATGTATTTCTGTTACAAAAATAAACAAACATGCAGGCTGAAGATATATTTCCTGTACAAAATGTGATAACACTTTGTATGTTCAGAGTTGTAAACCATTCTGCACACTATCGTGTAAATAGGGACATGTGTACTGTGATATGCACTGCTGCGATGAATAAGGCAGCGAGGCAGCACTTGATAACTATCACAGAAAATCAAAAGCAAATGGAATTTAGTCAGTGATGATGCAACGTTGAAAGGATGTACACCTACGAAACAGTTGATTTCAAATTCACATTTGTATAACTCGGAGGCCTTTGTTCATTTTTTTTCATTTCATGAGCAAAACGGTTGCTCTTTCAAATGCTAAGAAAGGCCCATTATGCAACGTGCTTTTTCTTTGTGTGTGTGTAGAAAACGTAAAGGTTGTCCTGGATGAAGAAATCAATTTATAAAGGAAACTGCATCTTTCGATTTAATCCATCACTACTCGATTGATTGCATACTAAGGAGAAAAAGCACGTATTTTTTCTACAAAAAGGCAGTTTCCTGCTACACTACACTGCAATTTGCTATCTTATTTAATTTGTAATCACATGTTTATTCATAAACTTGTTATCTCATTCTGTCACAATGTGTTTACCTCGAGACAACAAGCCAAACTATTACCTGGGCACCAAAAGTGTGTATGAGGACAGGAGAAGTTATTAGAGTCCACGGTGGAAGCGACCAGAAACCCCGCAGAACTCATGGTGATGTATACTCGTGGACCAACAATGGTAAGCGTAATATATTCCATACCAAACCCTGCTTTTCTCCCGTGTTCACATCGTCCCTCATCTGACTTGTCTGCACAGTGTATGGCCTGGTCACATCTCTTGTCAACCGACACGCACTGTGGGAACATGGAAAACAAGCACAATGGTGATTACTGACTGACATTAACATGACACGCAACTTCAGCGAGCTCAGCGTTCCTGTCCTGTGCCACCACTTCAAGCAATAAAAGAAATGAAAAATGATTGAACGTGCATGTCAGAAAATGAAACACGGTGCATGGCCATTGTCTCCAAGGCAAAATACAAACAAATACACATAAAGTGCTTGGTAACCCCGATTGGATGTACAATTCAAAACTGATAAGTGACTTGTCTCAAATCTGTCCTCTTCAGACGTGATAAACAACTAACAGAAAACATGGAAAGAATGCATGTGAGCAAAAGAATGACAATGCAGAAGAGAAGAGTTGGGAAAGGAGGATAGCCAAAAAAGGAGAGAGAGAGAGGAGAGAGAGAGAGAGAGAGAGAGAGAGAGAGAGAGAGAGAGAGAGAGAGAGAGAGAGAGAGAGAGAGAGAGAGAGAACTAAACTGAACATTTTTATGTCATTAGCTAAGCAGCCTTGATGACATGGGAAGCAAAGCAAAAAGCAAATAACGTAAGCAGTAAACCCACAACAAACATGAATTAAAACAACGCTATTCCGAGCACCATAAGCCTGGATACTGATCACCCACAATAATGCACCTTCAAGAATTCGCAATGCATTAACAATCAAAACTAAACCAGCCACCGTGACGAAGTGGTTAGCGTCGCGGACTCCCGGCTGGGAGGTCATGGGTTCGAATCCCATCAGAGTTATGTGGGTTTTTCTACCCCGGCCGTCTCCTACGCAGAGTTGAGTTTGCTGCGGACTCAGTTGGGAAGACTGGGACCACACAGTCGAGTTTCATCCACTTAATGGATGCGTTTCTGAGAGTGTTGCTCAAATTTCCTGACCAACACTGCAGGTGCCTGAATCTCTCGGGCCTGGTTGACGCGGGATATATTATGAAAGGAAGCGTAGAGTACAGCCCTGTCATGTAGTCTCAGACCGAAATGGAAATCCGTAGCATCATCTTAATCATCCTCATTCTCATCGATCAGCATAAAAAAGTCTCAAGTTCTGTGGCCCTTCATGCCCTACTTTCATGGTGACCTCAATTTCGATGTCCTCTCCACGTCCGTGGCCTTGGTTTGGTTCCCGTCGAGGTCACCGATATCGGCGAGTCCATGGGGGCTGTTGTTGGACGGATGTGGTGGCGCCCTCCGGAGGGAGAGCTGACTCACGCCGGCTCCGCGACTAAGCAATTATTGTCGTCAGTAGGGGCTTAGTTGGTGTCCTGCGTATGTTAGATCAGAACAGGCGCCACTGAACACCATCGAAGTGACTCGGCAGCAGTGCAGTGTCTCCTCCGGTGGGTCGCCTCTTGACAACTTGACATTGACTGCTCCCTGTGGATTGCTGGTGCCGTGGCTGCGGCGGGGCCGACCGGGCTGTGGCTGTGGACGGGGTGTCGGAATGAGCGGCGTGGGTGCACTGCCTCTGAGGTGGCGCAGAGGTTGGGAGAGCAAAAAACAAAACAAAACAAAAACAAACAAACAAACAAACAAACAAAACATCAGAGCTAAAATGTCTTACCGTCATCTCTGAAATTCGGTTCATCTTTTAATTTCCTCGGTTTGAGTTAGTGTTCTTATTTCAAATGTTCAACGAAACGACAGAGAGAGAGAGAGAGAGAGAGAGAGAGAGAGAGAGAGAGAGAGAGAGAGAGAGAGAGAGAGAGAGAGAGAGACGCTTTGTATGCAAACAGTATTTTTTAACATTCTATGATGCATTTACAAAAAATCTATCCAATTTTACTTGGTGATTTCGGCATTCAAATTCTGCAAGTTGCTGACATGGTGCGAAGCGACAAAACGATTCGTCACTTCCGTCCTGACAGTCTTTCCGGTGGTCACACACCAGACTGTAAGGCACACGACCCATTTGATTGGTGCAGACGAAAGAAGGCGGAAGTGGCGTCATTGCGTAATCACACTGGTTGACGATATTTTGTTCAGGGGCCCAACAAAAACTCCGGACGTCACATGCCAGAAAGGCATGAGTGAAATGATTGGCTGGACAAACAACAAACTGTCCACTCAGCAGAGGCGTCTCAACCTTGTGGATTTGGATTTGACTTCTCGTTGAAGAGCCGATAGATAATGCGTCATGGGTAAATACTTCACAGATGATTTTACTTGTAATCACCTGCGCATAACAGTCACTGATACTAAACGTAGCTTTGGAGTCACGAAACAGGCCGGTCGAATCAAAGCTGAAATGCACGCATGTTTCGTCACTCACAATGTACTTTTCACGGTGAATCGCGTGAGCAACACGTCCATCGTCCCAGACCCAGCTTTGGTAATACCTGAAGCAAGAACGCAAATTCACAAAATTTACAAATTAATTGCTCTCTCTCTCTCTCTTTCTCTCTCTCTCTCTCTCTCTCTCTCTCTCTCTCTCTCTCTCTCTCTCTCTCTCTCTCTCTCTCTCTCCCCTCTCTCTCTCTCTCTCTCTCTCTCTCTCTCTCTCTCTCTCCTTCTCTCTCTAATTTGCTTTAGTTTTGGTCCTTCACAATACTAAAAGCTTTCTGTGTGTTGTTGTTGTCTAGGTTTCGCCAATGACCTCACACTGTGGTTGGATCCACGCTATCTTTGCGTCCTTCATTTCTTCATTGATTCTCTGGTTTGTAGCACGTTATTTCTCTTCTTCAGTTTTCTTGGGCGGTTTTAAGGCCTTTCTGGTGACACAAATCTCCAAGATGTTGCTGGAGATCCAAAGTTTTGATTTCCATCTGCTTTTTGCGAGGATCGCTGTTGCTGTTTCAGGCATGGCTTGGTTGCCATTGTCCATGAAAGTTTCTGGGTATTCTTCTGAGAGAACTAGTGGGTGAGTTTTCCTTCAGTGGCTGCTTCTTCGATTTGCTCAGCGATGACAAGCACGTTCACTTTGTCAAGACTGAAATTAAGGCGGTTGCTTTTCATTCTCCTCTTGTTCTTCAGACGTAAATCAAAGCTTATCATGACAAGGTCGTGGTCACTCGCGACCTTAGCTCGCGGAAATGTCCTTGGTTTAGCCATAGTATTGCCAGGCCTTGTTGCGTGGAACTGGTTATCACCCACGAATTTGTTTTGATATGACTTTTGTACGTGTAAAGTCACTATCATTTGCATCACGCGAGATGTGGGTGAAGAAAGGAAATGAGAGTGTATTATGCCAAAACAAGACTGAACCTTCCGAAAGATCACATTTCTTTTCATGTCTTGAAGCAAAAGATAAATGGAAGTGTGTAGCTTTGACTTTAGGCATTGAAAATACAAACAGAAGTCAAACAAGATACATGCACAGAACGCTGAACGACGATATATTCAGTTACTTTGGTTGAACCATGTTCTTCTCTGAGATTGACCAGGCAACTTCCCGTCAGGCCTGGTGATAAAGAAAAAAATGACATTTAGTTCGTCCCTGCGTCTGTTCCATTGGAATGGTACGCTTTGTGGTTTGATTACTGCTCTAGCAACATTCGCCTACATGATGAGAAAGCTTGAGCTCGATAAGTTTTCTGCAATTAACTTCTACGTCGTACGTCGACGTTCTTGGCGCATTTGGAATATAGTCCAGTCATTTAATCCATTTGACTGCTGGGTGCAGTCACAGGCACAGGCTACCAGTTCGCACATCTAAGGTGCACACTGCTTTCAGGAGCTGGAGTTCTTGGATCAAGTAGTTTCTTAGAAGATTAGAAACCACATCAGGAAAAGAAATTGGGGTTAACTCTCTTTCACAATACCAAACGCTAAGAAACAAAGATGTTCACTCTTAGGTTTGATCATTCACAACAGAAAAGTCATTTTTTCAATTTCCCGCTGTTTTAACCCCTTAGAAAAACGAAAAACACGGTTATGTGGATGGCTGAATGTGAGCATGGTTTTATATAGTTACAAAGATTTTAGCATGTCCTATTCTTCATCTGCCTGGTTTGTTACTGTGATTTGTGATTAGATCGGCGCCAGTAGTACCAGAATGTATGCAGTTCTCCTGTAGGACATAGTCAGTTCCTTTCATACTGTCAGCTTTGCAAGCAAGAAACTACTGGGCCGTCAGTCACGTCATAGCACCACAGAACATGAGTGCATGGTAATTGTTTGGTCTTCTGGGCACATCTCCCAAGCGACGCAATGGCGGGAATTCATTCAGCAAACAGACCATCAGTCACTGAAACTCGTTCCGTTGTCTGCCTCGCAGACTCAAGATTGGTTCGTTCGCCCGGCCTCCAGACATTTGGTGTCATGGTTGAGCCTGTGTCGGCTATAGCAAACCAGACTGCAGGTGTTTCATCCTGCTCGTTGACAGATCAAAACCTGTCCTGAGGTATTTTGCGATCACCGCTGTATGTCAACGCTGTGATGCGGTTTGTTGTTGTCCCTCCCCCCCCCCTCCTCTAAAATAATACATTCTATCGCTTTACTGACGAAACCTGGCGGTTTGTTAGATGGAAATCTCTATGTTAACGTAGTCTTAATTCTATTGTGCGAGGGAATTGCTTTTGTTCTCTGTGCTATACCCAGGGCTTATGGCTGTAACTGGCTTTGAAAGCCAGATTGAGCATTGATAGAGACACAGCTCCACAATCCTCAGCAACCAGCTGCCATTGTCAGCGGAACTAAGATTTTAGTTTTTGGTATTTGTTCATTCCAGATTTGGTTTTCCAAAACGTTATTGTGATCTGACATTTTCTTGCCTTGGTGAAACCCTGGAAATTAGGTAGTTAGATACACACAAATAGGGAAAATCGTTATTTGGAAACGACGAAATATCCGACGCTGGATGTGCCATTTGTGCATTTGACGTCAAGGTTCCCGAGAACAACATTTGTCAAGGAAAACAAACTGATAATAGAAAAAGGGGGGGATGAAAGTAAACATCACTGTCTTATCCAAAAGATCTGACCGCCACCCTTTTTCGCGATTCTGTGACGTGTGAGTTTTTTTGTTTTGTTTGTTTGTTTGTTGTTGTTTTTGGAGGGGGGGGGGGGGGGGGTGACATAGGTGAAGTGTTCCAAACACAATCGCTAGGTTCCCCAAGATCACTCACAGATAGTTGGCGCTTAGCATATTTGGTATTTTGTGTGAATCTGGACTGGCTGGTACACACAACCTGTTTTTTGTTACTGTACAAACCACACTGGAACATTTGCTTGTACACAATGCAGAGCTGCGTGGGATGCACTACACTGGTTTCCATTGTTAGTATGCCAACAAGATCTCCATGAAATCACAAACATACTCCTCTGTCACTTTGACTTATCCGTGAGTTAACCAACGCAATGGAATACATTTGTGACAGGGCCGAAAGGACTCTGAAAGACTGGATGGACTGGATCCAAGGATCACCTGAAGGCAGCTCCAACCAGACCGCACAGAGTGCACTAAACCAGGATCACCTGAAGGCAGCTCCAACCAGACCGCACAGAGTGCACTAAACCAGGATCACCTGAAGGCAGCTCCAACCAGACCGCACAGAGTGCACTAAACCAGGATCACCTAAAGGCAGCTCCAACCAGACCGCACAGAGTGCACTAAACCAGGATCGCCTAAAGGCAGCTCCAACCAGACCGCACAGAGTGCACTAAACCAGGATCGCCTAAAGGCAGCTCCAACCAGACCGCACAGAGTGCACTAAACCAGGATCGCCTAAAGGCAGCTCCAACCAGACCGCACAGAGTGCACTGAACCTGCCACAGAGATGTGCGCCCCATGAACACTGTTCTTATGAAGTGCACCAGCGGGGCGGACAGCGCAACTGCTCAAGTCTGTCCACACACACACACACACACACACACACACACACACACACACCACACACACACACACACACACACACACACACACACACACACATGGAAACCAGTTAAGATAACAATTATGTTGAAGGGTTAAACATACAGATAAATAGGTCTAAGTATTTTTCACATCAAAAACCCTCTTCCGAAGCGACACATTTGAAGGGTTATTATTCATATCCCAACAAAGATGTAAATCTATAACACTATTGATTCTTTGTATTATTTTGCTTGACACTTTCTGCTGTGGAAAAAAATGATTGGGTTCCTTTAAACATGTATTGAACCGCAGAATAATTTAAAAAAGAGAATAGTCGTCTATCATATATAGAAGTCATAAATGAATGCACATCAAAACTGTTGTGGCAGTCATTAGGGCGATTTAACACTTTAGATGCCAACTATACACTTAAGAAATGCACTTTAGATGCCAACTATACACTTAGGAAATACACTTTAGATGCCAACTATACACTTAGGAAATAACTGGGCAAGTTCATCCAGACCATTAGCCATTTTACTTTTAGGGGGTAAAAAATGAAATCCCAATGCAAGATTTAAAAAAGACAACCAAAATATACCTCCAAATTAGGATTTTAGCATGGAACTTAAATGGGTAGGCAAGATGTGGAAAAATCAAGGCATACAAGAATATGAAACTTTATCCAGACTAATCCTTGCAATTTTGTCTCAAATGCAATATTGGATTCTGCTGAGTTACAACGAACAGCATATCTAGTGACTGTCATTTGAAAAAAAAAAGACAACATGCAAAACAGATTTTGCAAATTTATGTTCGCAACTCTATTCTCGCAACATTTTTTGTCGTCTGTGCGCGTAAAAACATTGGAGATTGCTCTGAACAAAGCGTGATTTTTTTTTTTAAAAACAGGAACAATTTGTTCCTATAAAATGTCTGACTCCATTTTTTAAAAACTCTGGTCAACTTTCAACATTTTCAAATCCAAATGAAAGAACAATTTTGAAAATTTAATGTTTTCAAAACATATTTAGTAATATTACAATTTTTAAAAGAGCTACATTCACAAGTGTTCCTCAGTCACGTCCATCACCAACTGACACTCTTACGAACAATTAACCAAGATGCTGAAAAGCGAGTGGTAGTACTTCACAGGTTTTGGTCATGTAAATACGTTATCGTAATGTGAACATTCGTGTTAATTACTACTTATGTCTATATTTTATTGCCTTTTGATGTATCTTTCTTGTGTGGTTATTTTGACTTCGCGCGCGTGGGCGCGCACACGCACACACACACACACACACACACACACACACACACACACACACACACACACACACACACACACACACACACACACACACACATACACACACACACACACACACACGCGCGCGCACGCACGCACGCACGCACGCACGCACACACACACACACACACACACACACACACACACACACACACATACACACACAGAAGGTTGAGGACTTTGCCAACAGAATTTCTCATAATCAGAAAGACTTCCCCACGTAAACTAAATGAAATCTTACATACGTGAGTAAACACACACACACACACACACACACACACACACACACACACACACACACACACACACACACACACACACACACACACACACACACTCGCGCACACACACACACACACACACACACACACACACACACCTCACACACACACGCACGCGCGCGCGCACGCGCACGCACGCACGCACGCACGCACGCACGCACTAGTTCACAGTTAGTATGAAAAAATATAAACGGCATGTACTAAACTGCGTTGCACTGTTTTACATTCTGTTGTCTTACATGGATTGTTTTTGTACTATGTTGCACTACAAATTTCTGTCGCGCTTAAAAGACACAAACATTGAACTAGGAGTTGAATTGTATTGCATAGCACGTATTGTATTGCATACTGTGCTATGGATGATTTGAGCTGCTCTCCAGCCGCAAAGAAAAGGAATGACAATGAACAAAGGGAAGGAAGTTTCCAAATCAACTTCAAATTTCAACGTGCCTACATTGAAGGGAAACTCGGCAAGGTCTTAGCGGCGAAGACTCCAACGTAAGTGTATTCACCAAAATCGAACTCTCGCAGTTTCTCGATATCAGACATGTATTTCAAAGTAAACAGACGCCCTCCATGCCGTGAACACGTCCGGTTGAAAGCATAATACGTGTGCTGTGGCGATAGGCTGTTGACTTTCACTGCTTTGTAACATTTCCTTCCAACTGTCACTAAACCCTGGCCACAGTCATACTGAGATTTCCTGGTGCTCGTCGTTTGCAGCATACTTGCGGTTGAAAAGTCTGGCTGGTTATTTAGGACTGTTCTGCCATTGTCTCTTAACTGTCGATGTGTGCTGACATCATCATGTGCGATGTCACTCCAAGTGTGATCTAGGGACACATTTGATAAGGATTCTCTCCACTGTAAAGAGCTGTCCATCTCTCCTTGTGAAGGGAGCTGAAGAAGTGTGACCGAAATCAGTAGAGAAGTTGCTCTCTCATACTGTATCACACTCGCCATATCAGTTCGTATTTTGCGCACAACAAAATATACTATGAGAATGAAGATGGTCTTTGATTTCATCAAGACCTGAATCTGAAAAAAACCCAAACAAATTCAAAATACAAAGTACGAACACAGGAATCATTTTGCCTATTCGACTGAAGAGAGATGCGTCACAGTCTTGTCAATGCAGCTGTTTTCAAACAGGCTGAGGGAGGATGTGAAGAAGCATAACCCGTTGTGCTTTGCTGATTCAATGATGGAACTCACTCATTCAATTGTCTACGGTGAAAACAAACTCTTTTTATTTGAACAGTGAATACAGTGAAGTCATTAAACGACTGATCGTAATGGAAGACATTGGGTGACGTGGTGGGAGTGGGGAGGGAATAGGGGAGGGGGGGTAGGTGAATAGTAGATGAACGACCTCCATCATTAGAGAGCATACATACTGCGAGCTGTATAGATGAAAGTAACAGGACTTCTTTTGTTCATGCACACGATCGATTTGAGCACTATCTTATATCAAATGTTGGACATCTTGTATATATGTGATATATGCCCTGCACATGTTATTTGAGGCTCCCGTTTTGAAATTTCCCCACGTTAATTGGCACAGTGACCATTATATTTGATTCCAACCACAGAGGTAATCTTATGAAGTTTTGGTATTGTTTGGCAACTTGTTCCTGTAAAAACAAGTTAAACACGCGGCGCTTCAGCTGCTCGATTCATCACGAACGTAAACTATTATTCAGCAAAACTGCGAAATATGCCTGTATGTGACCGATCTTTGTCCTATATCTAAAACGTTTTGAAGTGTTATAGCCTCATAGCGATACGGGCGGTGAATTGTCAGACGATCGCCGTGTCTAGGGTACGGCATGTAGAGAGGCGGAGCCCACCTTGTCTTTCTGCCATCTCAACACTCCATGTCTTGATTGAGGTGACCACTTACCGCAGAGTTCAGAT
>CM031616.1:5352005-5359505 GCA_018398815.1 Conus ventricosus
TCTTGAATTGGTGACCATGTTCAACGGTGGAGGTCTCTGCAGTGAGCATAGTGTACATAGCGTCACAGGTGGAGGAAGCCATTCGTGTCCTCTGTTGCCGTAGTGTTACACTGGTGTTGGTGTGTTGACGTCTCCAGTGTTGGATGGCTGACACTCTGCCGAAGTCTTCCATGCTTGCTCCCATTTATCACATAAATGTACAACCAGTTTCTCTCTGAGTCTCCTACATCTTCATGTGTTTGTTAACAAATGCAACAAGCTCCACTTAAAACAGTTTAGTAGTGAGGAAAAAAACACAAATGCAGGATGACAATTCCTCCATGATTTATGAAAAACTTGGCAGACATTCAAAACGAATGCAGGCTGACAATTCCTCCATAATTTATGAAAACTTGGCAGACATTCAAAACAAATGCAGGCTGACAATTCCTCCATGATTTATGAAAGACTTGGCAGACATTCAAAACAAATGCAGACTGACAATTCCTCCATGATTTATGAAAGACTTGGCAGACATTCAAAACAAATGCAGGCTGACAATTCCTCCATGATTTATGAAAGACTTGGCAGACATTCAAAACAAATGCAGACTGACAATTCCACCATGATTTATGAAAGACTTGGCAGACATTCAAAACAAATGCAGACTGACAATTCCACCATGATTTATGAAAGACTTGGCAGACATTCAAAACGAATGCAGACTGACAATTCCACCATGATTTATGAAAGACTTGGCAGACATTCAAAACGAATGCAGACTGACAATTCCTCCATGATTTATGAAAGACTTGGCAGACATTCAAAACGAATGCAGACTGACAATTCCTCCATGATTTATGAAAGACTTGGCAGACATTCAAAACGAATGCAGACTGACAATTCCTCCATGATTTATGAAAGACGTGGCAGACATTCAAAACGAAGAGGGTGGAGGGGAGCAGGGGAGAAAGAAAACGGCAACGAAAATCAAGGAAATAGATTATAAACATGAAATCCTTTACCAGCACCACATGGGGACCATTGTAATCCATCTTGAAGGCAGGACCATTGATATCACCTGCTCCGAGGCCTTTCGCCCGCTGATTGGGGCTCCTAGGAGAGCCATAGATAATTGTGACTGTGCTCCTTTAGCATCAAATGGAGAGAAATCAAGTCGATCATTCTGTCATTCGCTCATCACCAACCGTTCAAAAGCAGAATCCAACCACACCACAAAGCGGCCAATGAAGCAGAATCCAACCACGCCACCAAGCGGCCAATGAAGCAGAATCCAACCACGCCACCAAGCGGCCAATGAAGCGCCAACCACGCCACCAAGCGGCCAATGAAGCGCGGAAAAGTAAAACGAAAAGAATGTGTTGTACGAAAATAAGTAGCTGAAAAACTAAAATCATCATCTAATCTGTGATTAAAAATGTGGGGGGAAATCTTTGAGCCTGCATTTGAGGATCCATTTAAGGATACAAGGGCGGTCAAAAGGTATCCACAGTCAGAGTCAACAGCTCGGTCGTTTAATAAACAGAAGCATCGCCAGTCACATTAGTGCTTACAGCAGCTGAGATTTGTGCGGAATAGGTTTTTATAAGAGTACAATCTCCTACTCATTGACCAAACAATAGAGCACTGTTGTCCTGCTAAAAGTAATATAAGATAGATATATGAAAAAAGATATATGTAAATGTACTTGTCATTATGCTTTGACGTCAAATTATAGGGAAGAAATAGGTTACAAAACCAGTACAACGATGAAAAAAAAAATCAATGTTGGGCAAGAAAATGATAGGCTTTCCCTAAGCATATTGTGGTGGTCATCTAAGCATATTATGGTGGTCATCTAAGCATATTGTGGTGGTCATCTAAGCATATTGTGGTGATCTTCTAAGCATATTGTGGTGGTCATCTAAGCATATTGTGGTGGTCATCTAAGCATATTGTGGTGACCATAATCTAGTTTCTGCTGGAGGAACTTTTCTCTTCATTTTGCATTGACCACTCTCAGTCAGCTGGACTCCTTGACCATGGCAAACCCCCTGTGATCTCACATTCATTTATATACCTTCCGCCAATTCTGGACACCAGAATTCGCCTTCACGTCTTCTCTCAGCTCAAGGTTTGGATTATGGGGCACAATTTTGACTCAAATGTGTAACAAGTCACTCTGCTTCACGACACTATTTTAGTGATGTGTATGTGAATGTGACGGACCGTTTTTTTTGTCCGATCGTAGTTTTTACAACAATTCCACTTACCGGAGCGAGTTTACCGAAAAAACCGGTTAGTTAGGTTGGTTAACTGGTGTTCACCTGTACACCGTATAAGCCGAGTGAGCGCGGGTAGCCAACCAGTCTCTGACGAAATTCCGGCTAGTTCACCTACCCAGTCCAGCCGACGAGGGACTCAGTTCAATTATTGTGACAGCCAGGTATGTTAAGTTAGTTAAGAAATTGAGAGTCTAAATCAAAATCGTTTCTCCTCACGGTTAGGCGTTTGTAACTTCCTCAGCGCCAGTGAAGGTTTTTGTGTTTTAAAAAGAAAAGAGACAAAACAATGACGGCTTTGCTATGCTTTTAATTTGCTACGATGTAGGAGTAAATAATCATTTAACCTCCGTTTGATAGAAAGAAGAGGAAGCAGGCTGTGATCGAAATAGGACATGGCTTATGCTTTATTAAGGGAAAAAACAAAGTTGTTGTTTATTCTTTGCTAAAGGGTTACGATGGTGAGCTGTGGAGGTGAGCAATGGAAACTGTCGTGTGTTCATGGTGTTACCGAATTATGCTGATTTATACTGGGGATGCCAAACGGAAATCCTTTGGATGCATTCTAGATTCCGATGTGGGGAGCTGAGTGGAACCTTTCTCCTATGTATGTATTGCTGATGGATACCAGTGATGAATAACCTTTCTCATATGTATTTATTACTGATGGATAGGAATGTATTGAAATCATGTTGAGAGTTATTTAAAGCCAGCTTATGCTGTGCTATGTTATGTGATGTATAGTGAACATCTACCTTGTGTTTAGAATACGCAAAGATTATGTCATGTATGTGAGATGGATGTTGATAATGGGGAATAGTTGCTTTTGATAAAAATGAAAAAGAAAGATGAATGAAAACGTTTTCTCTTGAGAGGTAGTGATCTTGTAAAATGTTTAAAACATTATATTATGATCTTGTGAAATGATCAAACCTTTGTTTATGAACGAGATGAGAGAAGGTAATGATACACTAATAATACTTTCGCTCATTGTGAAGGTCGATATGGTAGTCTTTTTCGCTAACGCGAAGGTTATGATTTTGAAAAAGATGACGTCTCAGCGTGTTGAACTTTTGAGATAGTAATTTTGAAAGAAGTGAAGCGTTTCATTCTGTTGAAACCTTGTCGATTTTTGGCTATAGATAAAGTGTTTTGTTTACGATAAAGTAGGAAGCCATTATTAACTGTGAGTGTGATTAAAAGACTATGGATAGTAGGCTAGATAGTCAAAGAAGTATTCTCAGTTCCCCTAGGTTGAGTTTGACCCTGGTGTCCTTGGGAACACACACACACACACACACACACACACACACACACACACACACACACACACACACACACACACAGACACACACACACACACACACACACACACACACACACACACACACACACACACCACACACACACACACCAGTGTCAATTCCTGGTACACCTGTTCCTTTGGCGTTTTTAACCACACCACCCATTCCCCATTCCCTCAGCCAGATTCGCAGATTGGCTCTGCTTTGTTCACACTTCGACCTTCCAAGAGGCCAGAGGCAGCTCTTTGTGCTAAGCAAAGAGAGAGCCTGTGTCGAGGTGCCCGCCTGCGAACTTCAGTAGTGGTCAGTTGTGTGTGTTATGCTTCGACATCATTGCGCAAGACACCACATACTATGCCTCTACTGGCAACAGCGGCGGTTGTTTTCAGGAAAACCGATGCTTTGCTCTCTCTCTCTCTCTCTCTCCTCTCTCTCTCTCTCTCTCTCTCTCTCTCTCTCTCTCTCTCTCTCTCTCTCTCTCTCTGTGCATGCGTGCATGAGAGTGGGTATGTATGTGTGCGTGCGTGCATGGGCGCGTGCTGAAGCATGCGTACTTGTACGCGTACATGCGCATGCATGCGCGCATGTGTGTGTGTGTGTGTGAGAGAGAGAGATAGAAAGAGAGGGAGAGAGAGAGAGAGAGAGAGAGAGAGAGAGAGAGAGAGAGAGAAATGAGTGAATAGTGTGTGTATGTGTGTGTGTGTGTGTGTGTGTGTGTGTGTGTGTGTGTGTGTGTGTGTGTGTGTGTGTGTGTGTGTGTGTGTGTGTGTCAAGTCAAGTCAAAATTATTTTTAGTGTGTGTGTGTGTGTGAGAGAGAGAGAGAGAGAGAGAGAGAGAGAGAGGGAGAGAGAGTGAGTGTGTGTGTGTGTGTGTGTGTGTGTGTGTGTGTGTGTGTGTGTGTGTGTGTGTGTGTGTGTGTGTGTGTGTGATTCGTTTATTAAACATCTCCGCTCTATCCAGTTCGGATACACGTTCTGCTTCCAAATTCAAACTTCGTTTGAAGAAACGCTTTGCTCTCGGGCACTGTTCAAACAATGTAACAGATGCACGTTTTGTCCCAGGCTAAGTCCCAAACACCAGGATGGGATATGTACAAACAACACAGGAGCAACATGGACAGTTGTGTGCATGTACATGCCCCCCCCCATCCCCCACCCACCCCCCAAAAAAACCCCAGCATTGGATCACCTGAGTATGATCAGTTTTAAGGATCTGGACTGGATTATGGAAAAAGGATATGGGCAGTCTCTGTATCTGTATTTATCTCTGGTACAAAATGTATGAGTATCTGTTATTTAGATAATTCATTATAGAAAAACCTTATTGAATTAGCGTGGGCGCGCGCGCACACACACACACACACACACACACACACACACACACACACACACACACACACACACACACACACACACACACACACACACACACACACACACACACACACTTTTCAAAATTACCTCACTGAGAAGACTGAGAGTGAAGTTTTTTGTGAGGATGTTAACATCTTTTTGATAACTTTCAGAAAGCAGTTCTTGAGGCTTCTGCTTTAGCTATTCCAAAAAAAGGACTCAGGGAATGTCTGGTGGAATCAGGCTTGCGAGGAGGCTGCTAAAGCAAAAACATTAGCTTATCTTAATTGGCTAAAAGTTAGAAAAGTACCTGTGCAAGAGATAAAAGATGCAGCTCATAAAGAAATGTGCAGTACAAAAATAAAAGCAGAGTTACAGCGCAAGCAAAAAGACAATACTGGTCACAGTTCTCTCTAATGAAGTATCTGACTGTAAAGACTTGAAAAAGGTGTGGGATAAGGTGAAAGAAATGAAATCGGGCATTAAATCCAAGATTATCCAATCAAAACAACAAGTAAAGAATTTCTATCTCCCAAAGAAAAGGCTGAGGAATTTGCATCTATGTACGTTAAAACATGTTGTATTGAATGTTTGCCTAATGAGCAAAAGTCGTTTAGATTGAAAGAAAAAAATACTGATAACTATAGAAATCCTGTATCAAACAACAATAGTACTATAAATGTATCAATATCTTTACAGGAAGTCAGGAATGCTATCCGTCTGTTGGGAAATAAAAAGGTTTCGGTTGGTTTGGATGTGATTTCTTACACTGTGTTAAACCATTTACCAGAGAACTGGATAGTCATTTACATAAATTATTTAACAAATGTTGGGAATGTGGACAAATTCCCGATTTATGGAAGACGTCTATTGTGACTCCTATTCTAAAGCAGGGCAAGCCTCGGTCTGAGACGTCTAGCTATAGACCCATTTCAGTCACGTCTCATACTGGAAAAGTCATGGAAAAAATAGTAAATTTCAGAATGGCCTGTTACTGTGATAAAAATGATGTATTTGCTTCACATCAATCTGGATTTAGAAAAGGACGAAGTACAATTGATCACCTGACACGACTAACTACTCAAATTAAGAAACAGGTTTCTAAACGTAAAAGTGTCCTTGCTTCCTTCTTTGATCTTACTAAAGCTTACGATAGAGTGTGGCACAGCCGATTATTATATAAATTAAAACAAATTGGTCTTTCTGGTCACGTCTACAATTATGTGAAATCCTTTTTAAGTGGGAGACACATAATGACCAAAGTTGGTGTGACTTTATCATCCTCAAGGTCTATAAATATGGGAATTCCACAAGGTTCTATAATCTCCCCATTGTTATTCAACGTAATGCTATATGACTTATATACATGTTTTACATCATATACCAAGGTAGCTCAATATGCTGATGACATTGCAATATGGATTAATGTATCTTTAAAGAAAAGAACAAATTTACGTCACATAAATTATATTCAGAAGCTCTTTCAGCACGAGCTGGATAAATTAAATAGTTATATGCATTTGAATGGCTTTCAATTCTCTGTTGAAAAGACACATTTGGTTCTCTTTAACAATGGATATAACCCAAGTAACCTGCCTATATTCTTTCTGGGAGGACGGGAATTTTTTTTATAAACTTGAAGTACAATGTTTAGGTGTCCTACTTACACCAAAACTAAACTGGAAAAAACATATTGAATCAATTGTTACTAAAGCAGTTAAAAGCTTGAATTTTCTAAAAATTGTCAGTCATTCTCCATGGAGACAGGATCCCAAAGTTTTGTTGCATTTAGCAACCAGTCTTGTACGATCAAGACTGACTTAGGGACAGGAAGTATTCTTTTCTGCTTCGCGATCGCATTTAAAGAAACTTCAAAGAATTGACAGTAAAGCTGTAAAGTTGGCCTGGGTGTACCTGTGCACACTAAATCCTCTGAAGCTTATAAGATAGCAGGCCTTTTGCCACTTGATGAAGAAAGGAAAATAAGTTCTGTAAAATATGTAGTGAGACGGATTGCGGTGGACGACCTTGAGAGTTAAATACACGATCCGACATTGATTTTTCGAAAAATGCACAGAAAAATTCAAATTTAGAGACGCTTCGTTCATATGTTTCAGACGTTTTTAATTCATCAAAGATTGACCCACACGAGGTAGCGCCTCGCGTACTGGTTCCGCCGGTACCCCCTTGGGAACTAACGGAAGTAACAGTTAACATTTATTCTTCTGATCTAAATAAAGCGATTTCGCCGCATGTGTTAGCAGCATCTGTCAAAATTGACATAGAAGAAAAGTTTACTAAACTATTTGAAAGTATACACTGACGGCTCAGTTCTTGATGATGGTAGTGCGGGATCTGGCTTTGTAATTCCAGATTTCAAAGCTGAAAAATCATATTATTTAGGTAAGGGTCATTCCATATTTACAGCTGAACTAGTTGCTGTCCTGATGGCATTAAATTATTTAATTTCCTTGCCAGTCTCAATGTTTAATATCCTGTTTTGTGTTGATTCACAGTCAGTATTAAAAAGTTTGCATTGTTTTGAAAATACACAGAGAGAGGAATTATTATTTGAGATTAAG